>JAMAFK010000009.1:687480-787802 GCA_023627375.1 Penicillium paneum
TCCTACGATTCGCGCTATCGTGGGACCAGGCCTGCCTTACGATAGGCCGCAACTCTCTGTATTCCCCGAATTTCCTAGGATCAAATGTACCCTACGATAGGCCATAATTCTGATTGCCCCCGTAATACTCCACGACTCCTAATTTGCCTCAGACTAGCAAACATAGCTATTGAAGATCCCTAAACACTCCTGCAATGATGTTACATTTCGCACGACGAGCTATAGTTCTAACAGCCATTGGGGCTACAGAATAGACTAGGTCTTTCTGGGAAGATACGCCACATTTTAGCAATCCCGTTTACCTTCTTTGATTGCCTTGCGACAGGCCATCATTCATGATTGCTCTATATCCGTGACCTTGTTTTTAGAAAAGCCACTACTTAGGGATCATTTTCTTTGTCTTACATCTACGTGCATCTAAACGTACATGTAGTACAGCCTCCCTCAGTCTCAAGTGGTGAATAATATGGGCATTGGAAAGTATCAAGCTTAGAAAAATCATGGCATGCACTCTAACTCGGACCGATACAGGCTTGAAGATGGCACTCAGGCGGTTCCTCCTTCTAGCATAGCTGTCATAAAGTGGCCACAATCGTGGCTTAACGCTCCACAATTTCCACTTCTTTCGCTGCCACTTCTCGGGCAAATCGAATGTATGGCTTGAGACACGGGGGGCCTGGAGACCGATGCAGAAAGTCATGCTGATAAATTAGTTATGTTGAAACAGTGCATGCATTGCGGGGCATTCTTACCTGTAAAATCTCTGTAGCCGACTTCGTCTTTGTAGCCTCGACGAAGTCCAAAACATCAGATGGCCAGGTCTTGGCCACTAGCGAGTTGCCTTTCCGAAGGAAAGTACTTGGCTCGAGACATTCGAGAACCATATGACCAACAGCTTCAACGTCACGCTGCGAATCTTTCAAGTCTCTGTTGGATAACATCGATGTTCCAATGTTTGCTGCTGATCGTTAGCTTTCGTATGCTTTCGTCTTTTTGTATTGAGTCGTACCTATCTTGATAGAGCCTGTGACTGACAGGAGAATACAATCCGAATTCAAGTCACCATGACTAATGTCTAGGGTCTTATGAATGTGTTTAATTCCCGACAGTATCTCGCGTGTAAAGGCTGCCACTTCAAATAATTGAAGACGCCCCAGTGGCGAGTTGAATATTTGCCCCAAGGAAGTGTCCATAACCTCATACACAAGGAATACAGTTTCATCATGGTACAGAGCCTCTTGGAGATGAACAAGATTCCTATGGGGGCTAGTGATTATTTTTGAGAGCTCACTTCTCGGGACCTTCACTTCTTTTATGATGCCCTCCGCAAAAGTCGCATTGTTTGCATGGACAACGTAGCCGGGTCCCGCCTGATTGATTTTGAAGCTCTTTTGATACCGCTCCCAAGGATTTGAAACCGCCTTGGGAATGGGATTAGGAGTTGCTTGTCGTTTCTGGAGCTTCTGTGCACTTTCCTTTATGGGTTGGACGGCTGGTTCGAGGTCTGTTAACGTCCTTTTGAATCGGCTTTCACCATTCTTAGTTCGCGGGAAGACAGACACCCTATGTTGAATTTCTTCTGTAGCTCTTTCTTTTTGCATTTTCGCTAGAGGAATTCTAACACAATGAGCGGAAATGGCCACAATTTATCTGTACAGGGCCACAAATAATGATTCTCAAAACCATGTCCCAACCCCACATGCCCTGCCCCACCCGACGATGCGAAAACCGTGCCTCTTAAATAGATTAATGGGTGTTTTCTCATCTCACTACAACTTCGTCACTCCAAAATGGACCCTCTTATTCTTTATATCTTAATTTTCGCTGGTCTTACCGCTACTCTGTTTATTCAGAAATATTTTCGGTTTATCTTTCATCCTCGATGGACCTCTTCCGTCGGCCCTATCAATGGCCCTATCATGAGGCACATTGTGCTGCCCTATTTGCTACGAAGGCGACCGTTGTGGGGTCCTGTGACCAGACTGGAAGCTATTCTGCACACCCTGCATATTGCTGGCACAATGGTGTGTAACATCATCGGGGTATCAGAATTAGCTACAGCTCGGTCACGTGCAGGATCACTTGCCATACTGCACCTCATCCCTTTGACTGTCATACCTCAGCTGAGTCTTGGTGCTGCTTTCTTCGGTGTCTCTTTGCGGACTTATTACAGGCTTCACTTGGGCTTTGGAAGAATGGCAATCCTCCAAAGTTTGCTACATGTGATATTAGCTCTCCGAGTCGCGTCCTTTGACCTGGGAGACAAATTCCAGATGTACGGGCTAATTGTATGTGCTTCAAAACGATTTTGGTGTGCTTGTCTAACCATTTACCACCAGGCAATAATCTCTATTGGAGCTCTGTCACTGATCGTGCTGCCGTGGATCCGACGTCGGGCCTATGAGATCTGCATAAAATCCCATCTCTCCCTTGGTGTATTTGCGATGGTTACTATCTGGATCCATCTGAAACACCGGTATCGACTCAACGGGTTTCTTCTGATTGCTGCTATCGGCCTGCTTCTCTTGACAACACTGCTCTATCTTGCTCTTCACCTATTTCGCAGTATCAAGAAAGGCCAATCATTGGCCATTGCAGATATCGAACGACTAGAAGATGCCGTTCGGTTGACGTTTAGGCCTTCTCGGGCCTGGAAAGTGAAGGCTGGTGAGTATGTTTATATCAGAGCCCCTGGTCTTCGACTATTATCATTCGCAGAGTCCCACCCATTCAACATCATATGGTGGGAGGGAAATGGATCGGATGGGAAAGCAGGGAGCATCTCGGTCCTTGCTAAAATTCAGTCGGGGCTTACTAGGGACCTATTTGCAAGCTCACACAAGTCATTCCGGCTTTTAGTGGATGGTCCCTATGGTAAACCTTTGGACACAACTCACTGCGATAACATTATTTTCGTTGCCACCGACATTGGAATCGCAGCGCAGTTACCCTATGTTCAAGACCTGATTTTACGACGAAGCGGTGCTGATCGTAAGAGAAGAATTTCTGTCATATGGGAGCTCGAATACGAAGGTGAGTTACCTGCGAAGAGTTGGTGTCATGCAAGTTATCTGATAGTCAGCTTAGAGCACCAGGATTGGATTTGCGATTGGATGGATTATTTGCTGGACAAAGACCAGGAAGACTTGGTAAGCATATGACCCGACTTCTACTTTGCTTTTACTTACTTAGCAGACTCTACATTATTCTTTATATGTCAAGCACAACAGCAAGAATGACAAAGGGGAGATCGGGGAGAAGGGCTATATCGGAAGGCGTGGTCGTTGGGTCCACGGCAAGCCGAAATTGGGCCCTATCTTAGCCACGGAATCAACGCTCTGCGCCGGCAGACTTCTGATTTCAGGTATGAACCTTTAGTACCCATTTATTTCTCCTAAAGCTCATTGACCCTCTTTAGTTTCTGCCGACCCCCAAACGAGAGACGAATGCAGGCTTTTTGCATTAAGCCAAGGCGACAAGGCCGACTTCTTCGAGCCTGAGTTCCAACCACCCCCAGTGACTGGAAGCTTCTGGGCTCCAAAGGACAAAGTACCATATGCCGTGTGATACGCCTGGTTCGTGCAATTTTCGAGGCCTTGCGATGCTGCAGCTTCCTTTATATGGCGATGGAACACTTACCGCTTCCAGTCACGAGGAAGACAGTGTGTGCCACGTGGATAAATTCTGGAGCTATATACAAAGTCTTGGGGTCAATGATCAACGTTTGCTCTAGGATAGTGTTAATAACAGCCTTATAAATTTACCACCCTCCCTAACTTTGACGATAGTCTTCCTCTGGATTGCTAGTATAACATCGCTAGGCCAAATACGCTGTGGAAAGCCTTAGGGTGAGTATGGAACGCTGAACTGGCGAAATCCTATTTAACCAATTTATACTAGGAAAACGAATGACGAAGCAGGAGCGCTGGCATGTTGAATGCTGACTTAGCCTGAGAAACCTGCTAGGGTTCCACCGATAGCATCCATGCCGACAACCTCTCGTGCATCTGAATACCGTCTGATTGCTTCTTTGTTTTCCCCCCACATTCTCTGAGCCTTCTCTAGTCCTCTTGTGTTAATTTGATAAGCGAAACTCAACCCGTCATAGAAAGAATTTATGGCACTTTGATCCTCCGTACGCAAAACGGTGGTTCACCCCTGATCACAAATCTCAGCAAAAGGAGGTAAACTATGCGCGACGCAAATGGCAAGAGAGCTGCGCAGAGATGAGGCGACTATTAGGCAACTAGATCACGGGCCTTGGTCAAGATAGTAATCTTTCTGACGCGGGTTGAGCGGGAGAATTGTTCACCCGAGCCGGCATTGTCCCATTCCCTATTTTCCAAGCGGTATACAGAATATGCGCCGGTGGACGATCGGTGGAAGGGAGGAAGACTCGGGACGTGTGGAAGTGCATTGAAACTGTGCTATCTGAAAACCAAAATGACCTTAAATTTTGCTATCACTGCTATTGTGCTACTTAACACCCACAGCTAAAAGCGATTTCTGATAACTGTACCTTTATCGCAGCCGAACCACTTGCAATAACTAACAATTTGGGATATGCAAGCAGATGGTCCCGCCCATAAAGCTAGAAATTTCCTTTCGCAATATCTTCCTCATACCACTCGGGGCTAGCCATCAGCCCAAAATCTTCCTGGAACTCAGCCATTTTCAAAAGCAACGGTAAGTTCTCCAGGGCGGTCGTTAGTTTTGTATCATCGCATTCTGGTTCCGGTTCCCCTAGATCCGTATAAGGTCTCGAACAACGAGGACAATTGCGTTCCACCTGATTTGGTCTGGTGGCAGTTCCGAGGCGAGAAGTTAATATACTCCTTCGCCTCTCGAGGCAGCCCCGGCAACCGCCGCAAAACATACAATAGAGGCCTGATCCGCACATTTTCCTGCACAGGCCGCAAACAAAGTGGGTGTATCCATTAATATCAATCATCTGCCCCGGTTGGTAGATCTCTCTCAGCATGTCCTTTCCCACGTTTCGCCTTCACTTGTTTATCAGCAAAAGCACCTCGGAAACGGAGTTTCAGACAACGGCTGCACGAAAAGTAGCCATTATATCTAGAGAAGTTAATTTATGGATATGTCGGTCATGACAATAATGCTTGTCTAGTCCAGTTCTCTGCAGCACATAAAAACAATAACTTTTGCTCTGGTGTTGTAGGCTGTTCAACCGTAACTCTGGATCTGAAGAATGAATTGGTTTGTGACAGAGCCAGACATGAAGGATAATCGAGACAACTGAATATCTGTAGTAGTAGCTCGGTTGGTAAATCAAGCAATGTTACGGCCGAGGGCTGAGCCATGAATTAATTCTGGGCTTGTCACAGCAGACCAAGATGAAGGTCAGGGCGATCTGGCAAATAGTACTAGTCTCGAAAAGACGAAGAGTCGAGACGAACGGATTCGGCCTCCGCAAGCGTCGCGAACGCTCCGCTTCAAGATGCCCCACGATAATATATTAGGAAACTGAGGATACCGGGGTGGGCGAAGGCCTGCCAACTGAGTGAAAATAGAGCTTATTCAGCAGCCAGCGTGAAATCTCAGTACGGAGAAGAAGGACGGAGAGTGAGAGAGGAGGGGAAGTTGACCAAGGCGAGGTCAAGGTCTTATGTCAAGGCTACTGAGAGGGAGGTTCCGTGACGCGTGTTGTGGCGCCAAACCGGAAGTGGCAAAACTAACCGCATATGGAAAGCCACAGGTCCTCGTTTACTTCACCAATGCCAGCGGCCTTTCAGCGCCTTCCTGATTGTTTGCCGACGCTTTGGATTTCCGAAATAATGCTCTCATGTCCCGTATTTGCTATCTATGGATTGCAAAGAATAAATACATGAAAGAGAGGAACCATAGGCCGTCAAGTTCTAGCTCTTTTGGTCAATCGCTCCGATCGTCTGAGTTCAGAAGAGACGCCTTCGACATGCAATAATTTGCGTTTCGTTGCTCCCACATCATAGGAACTACACGGCAGGTCCTTCCCAACGGAAGTATCAGTTTGGTCTGTTGTTTCCTGTGGAATAGCGTCGCGAGTCACCGAAGAAGGTTCAAACACACTAGAAACATCCCTGGGTTCCTCGGCCTGAGAAACCTTGCCTCTCTCCTTGCTTTGTTCGCTTTCTAAAGATCATTAATATACCAGCCGCAAAGAGAGTCGTCGACCAAACTTACCTGCTTGGCCATTTGCAACGCTCTCACGCGTTGCGGCCTCACGACCAGTACAATTCTGCAACACGTCGAAAGAACTCTCCGTCATTTTCAGTGCTTTGTCATCCAAGTGAAAACGGTTCGTGGATGATTGCCCGAAGGAATGAAGGTCTTCTAGATCCTCACAGACTGGCGATCTGCTTGGCGCACGGGCAGAGGACGAACTAATAACTTCATCCTCGCCTGCTGGGACAGTGAAGTTTTCATCAATCAAAGCCTCCCAGAATTCCGGTGTAGCCATGATCTCTGTGTCGGCATCGGAACCAAACTGGTCGGTCTCGTCACAGCGCCAACCCTCGTCAACGTGGATTACGATGGGATTAGAAGCCGAGCCCAAGGGAGCAAGATCATCTCCAATCACTATAGGATTGGCCTGCGCGCCTAACTCGGGGGAAACGATGGAGTGGCGTACGACAACTTCAGGCCATTCACAAGTTTCGTGTGCTTTTTCTGTAAAAGAGGTCATATTGACTTGAACCGGTAGAAGAGATGGAAACAAGTAAGTATTGAACGAAGCAGGGGAAACCGAGCACTTGGTTGGAAAGACCAAATTGGATTCTTGACTGCTTTATCACGAAGACGGCGTGCGAGGTACATAGCTTTATACCTCTCGTCAGACCGATCACGCCTTGCTCAGCCTGGACGCTAGGCGGACTCGCTCGGAGAGGTTTCAAGCTCAGAGGATAAAAGCTCCGGCAGGATGGCATCCAGACGAGGCCTGTCTGCCAATCGATTCTGTGACTGATGCATCGTGCAAGGTATTACCGCACGAATGACTCGCCCGCTCATCCGCTTGATCCAATAGCCACACTGCAAAGCGCTGTTGCTATTTCTAGGGAACGGCAGGTCTGCGCATCGTTTGCGTCCGGTGATCGCCGGTCGACAGAGCTCTGCTCGCTAGTCGTTCCGTGGCCTAGGACCGAAAATAAAACGCGCAGGGCCCACCGACATGGAGACACTAGCACCGTCGTCGTCTCAGTCCGCATGACGCTCGTGCCGCACCAGTAAACCTTTGTTTTCCCATCAGTCCATCTCATCCTCTCCGCCAATCGATCACAAAGTCAACGGGGCTTCGGCGACAAGGCGCACTCGGTGACAGGGGCTGGAGTAGGCTCCAGAATGCGAACGACGGCAAGAAAAACTGCGTAGACCGACGGGAATGGATGTCTGCATCTAGCCGGACGTGGTCGCCTGGCGAGGTCTTCAGGTTCAGAGGTCGTTCCTGAGGTTCGCCGTGGAAGCCGTGAAGCCTTACGGTCATCGTGAAAGGACGGAGAGTGTCACTGTTATCGTCTTGTCAACTCTCGCGGACCTAGCAACCACTAGCTGATGCGTACAGCGGCTAAGAGAGTCCGGTCGTTCACGTGCGCTGACCAGTTCAATCCGGTGTTCCCCGGTTCTGAAATGATACGGACGCCATCAGCCAAGGCTGCCAACGTCTTCGCCCTCGATTTGCCGCCCCAAGGCAGATTTGAAGCCCCGCTTCATACGGGCGATTTTCCAGAAAGAGCAATGTGCGAATGCACCTCAACGCGGGCAAGCCCGACGATCGGCCGACCGATTGACGTGCGAGGCGGCGAACCGGGGGCCAAAATACCTCATCTTCAGCGCAATGGCGAGAGAGCTGAGCGGAAACAGGGCACGGCGAGGGAGAGCACCGCAGATCTGCGCTCGAGGGCTCGAAGGACCGCAAGGGACTGGCTTGTTCGCGCCGGCGACAAAGGGGGTGGCGGAGCTCGGTGATCCGGATCAATGGCAAAAATGCCTCGCTAGCCGGGCATGCATGGGAAACGGGGAGAAAGAAAGAGCAGGAAGAGTGAAAAAACCGTGAAACGTTGAAGCGGCGATGGAGGGGACTTTATAGCACCACGCACCGGGACGAGAGGTCGGCTGGACACACTAAGCCCTAATGGGCACGCTAAACCGTTTCGCGTAATTCACCGTCACTGCCGGATACGGAGTACTCCGTAGATATCGGGAGGATCGGCATCCCGTATTGGGCATATCGGAGGGAGATCCGAGTGGTATGACGTCAGAGTCCCCGGTTTATTTAATTATGTAAACACGCACATCAACCTTGGTTGAAATCAGGGGTCCCAGGGTTGGCATCCCACCTTGTTTCAAAGTCAGGGCATCGGATTACAATATCATCTTCACCGAAATGATCCCTCGTCGGGCACTGAAGCCATACGCGGCTGAATTCCTCGGGACTGCCCTGCTAATCGTTATCGGAGATGGAGTTGTCGCCCAATGCTTGCTCTCCGACTACAACTACGGCACCTGGCTGTCCATCAATATCGCCTGGGCTGCCGCCGTGTGTCTATCCAGCTATTTGTCTGATCCCAGCCCGACCATCAATCCAGCCGTGACTCTTTGCCTTGCTCTTGTACGTCCATCGGAAGGGCAGTGGAAACAAATCCCAGGCAAGCTGGCTGCGCAGTTCCTGGGCGGGTTTGTCGGCGCTGCCATCGTATATATCAACTACCGTTCGGCGATCAAAGCTTGGGATCCCGAATACACCATTCCCGGCGGATCAATCCTGAGCCCGGTCGGTCACCATTCAGCGGGCATCTTCTCGACCTACCCAGGTGCCTTCTTCCAGTCAAACTGGGAGGCTGTCTTTTCTGAGATGCTGGGCTCAGCTGTGCTGATGTTCGGCTGTCTCAGCATCTCCGATCCGGGAAATGCCCGTCGGTACCCTGCTCCACAGATCGCTCTCTTTCTGCTCCTGCTCATGATCGGAGCAGCATTGGGCTGGCAGACCGGTTATGTATGTTCCCAAGCTATCAGGTTAGGAACTTGTACTAATAGAATTAGGCCATTAACCCAGCCAGAGACTTTGGCCCGAGATTGTTTTCTGCTATCATCTATGGCCGAGAGGTGTTCACGGCGGCGAACTACTATTTCGTTGTTCCCCTCTTCGCCCCTATTGTTGGCTGTGTTTTAGGCGCGGCGACTTACGACGGAATGCTGTTCGAGGGAGAGGGATCGCGCATTGCCGATGCGCTGGACGAAGCCGAGGATCATGGATCTCTTCGACTGCAGTGATATCTGGACTTTGACGACTCAATGCAATGGTAGACTTGCTAGTGTGGGATTAACGAGGATTATCACCATTAGACACGGTATAAGGTTAGGTGAGAACAAGAGGATAGGACTATTACCCTCACGCATCAATATACAAATGGGTCCAGGGGAGTAGGTAATTCATGATCTTTCAACAACCACATATGGTTCCAACATCAGCTTTCACAATCTCGATTCCCGTCGTTTGTCGTGGCCAACCACACTCAAGCTTTGCCGGTAACCCGTAATCATCTCGGAATTAACATCGTTTCCTCCACAGACAACGATTACAACTCGACTATCCGGTGTTAGGTCTGTCATGACTTCCCTTAGCCTATCTAACCCAGTTTGGACACTGATTCCACAAGCTAGCTCAACCTCCAGCCGCAGCTCATCACACAGACGCACAACTCCCCTCGCAGCATCGGCGTCGGTACCCACAATACTATTGACTTTGACACCGGGCGGAGGGGATTGAGCGTTCTTCAGCGTCTGCTGTGCCACGGAGAGTGCCCCTAGGGTGATTGCCTGCGATGTAATTGCAGGCAGAGGATGTAAGTAACCCTTGCGTAGCGAATGAGCCAGCGAATCCGCCCCGGATGTTTCAACAGCGAGAATTTGAAGTTTCTTCGCCGCTTGCTGGGGAAGCGTTGTCGGTTGATGCATTGGCAAATTCCTCTCAAGGCCGTCGATAATCCCGTTCAAAAGACCACCACCACCAACACTGCAAACGATTGCATCTGCGGGGAACGGACAATAGGTATCGTGTTTTCCGTGGGGCCTTGGAGGTAACTGCTTGACTATCTCATCAATCATAGTCCCTGCACCGCGCCAGATGTCAGGGTGATCGAATGGTGGGATATAAATGTTTCTGGTCAAGGGGTCTGATTTGCTGTCCTCATTTTCGATGAAGTTCTCTCGCAGATATGAGTCAGCTTCAAACCAACTGGCTCCATGGCTGATAACATCCGAAGCCCCTGCAGCGCGGATTTTTTGGATCATCGCTGGCTTCGCGCTAACTGGCACAACAACAGTACAGGAACAACCGAGATTTCGAGCGGCTATAACTGCTGCAAGCCCCGCATTGCCTGCCGAGGAGCTGAAAAAATGCAGGGTTTTGCCCTTATTTGATGGATCAGAAAGAGATGCGAGGACCAAGTTTCCAATGCCCCTGAACTAGTTTAGATTCTGTAACATATCTCTTTTTGGAATGTCGAACTAACCGTGATTTGAACGAGCCAGAAGGTTGGAGCGACTCCAATTTGAGGAAAATTCTACTACATTGACATTTTAGCTCAGCTCAGAAATTTGAGTAGGGAAAATAGGAGGACAGTCTTACCATCCGGCAGCCTTTGAGAATGTCGCCGACTCGATCAAAGGCGTTTCAATCCAGGGTTTCTTCAATTTGTGTTCTGAATCGGAATGGGCCATTTTCAATCAAGCAATCCGAGGCCAATTGTAGGTATAATAAAAAATTTCCTCTAGAACATCTGAGAAGTATGTACACTTGGCTAGGATGACAAGCAATTTATATTGGGTTAGAAAACATTCGGTGTTATCGGACCTGAACCTGCCGGCGCCCTTCATTGACATGGGTGGAGCAATGCCAAGGCCGTGGCGCCTGAATCATCAGGCATCAACATCACAGATATCGATGTGCAAAATGTACCTATTCACACTTGCTGTCCTTCTTGTCAGCCACGGAAAAGACGATATTGCAATAGAAGAGCGATGAGTGACGTGGTGAGTCGGACATGTGATTTAACCTCCTCGCCAAGAATTGTTACCCCATTCTCACCTCTCTCACCCTGGTCCCACACCTCTCACATCTTGTAGTTCCTTCCACATGCAACGCGTCAAGTATCAGTATCAACTTTGCTCCGCAAACATTCAGAATATACGAATTTCAGTTATTTTCCTTCCATCTAGAGCAAAATTTAGTTAGGTCTTGTAGGTAGAAAGCGAGCGGAAATGGTGAATAGTACCCATAGCGGCACTTCATACAACAATAAAATATGGTGCTTCCTTCGTGCGCGCTTCGAAGCTGCGCTTCAGTCCAAGTAGCCTGCTTGTTTGAGCACTTAGGGCATTCCATTGTCGTTTCAGGGCCATCACCAAGCTCTTCCCGGGTGACAACTTGTGTTTGCGAGCGAAGTTTACCTCGCAGCCGTGAAGGGAAATTCGACGATTCAGATACACGTTCGTAGGTAAGCATTGCATCTGCGAGTTATGAGGTGGTCAGCTGAGGGCAACAATAAATCGATGTGGATAAAACACTTTTCGCGACTTTCCCACAGATGTCACAATGTATCTCTGGCTGGGGCGATACATCCAAAAGATGGCCACAATCCCCACAAAATTGTACAACCATAGTGGTATGAAAAGCGCGAAATTGAAAGGCTGAGATAACAAATCATTTCGATATTCTCTCTAGTTAGAGTTCAGTGTAAATGTATTACAACGAAGACTAATTTTTGCTAGGATTTCTGGGGATGCAAGGAGATCCCAGCCCTTCAGGACTGAAGCCAATGCTGACGTGTCGATCAGGTGACAAACCCCTCTCGATGCAGCTCCAAGGGTCCATCAATTCCAGCTGATCCCAGTCTCCTGGTTGTAAGGATCTTTCTCTGTTACATTCGAGCACCCTTTGTTCTGCCCAAGCGGCGATCGATGGACCTACAATTAGAACATCCTTCTTACAGCGTCGGAAGTTTTTGCAATCCAGAGCGCTCCTAATTAACTAACATAAAGTGAGGCTGATAACTGACCCCACACTAATCTGTGGACCATCAAACCCTCCCGCAGAGCAGCGTGGATCTAGTCCTCAAAATGCTGTCAAAGATTGTGGCATTGTGAATAACTGAAAATGGTTCGCGAATTATGAGGGAAATCAGAGTGTTTCCTCTTTCCTTCAAGGCAGGAAATCGTGTCGGCACTGTTATTCTCAACCTTCAGGACTTTATATTTATCCAAGTTGAACCACAAGCGAATTATCCGTTGACAGCCTCACGACTTTTACGCCACACTCCCTCGGACCACTGCATCAATTGCACGAGCTGTCCGCTCAATATTCTTCGAATTTAGTCCGGCAACATTGATCCGGCCGCTCAACGGGAGATGCACGTGGTAGTTGTCAATGAGAGCATTGCACTGTGCCGGGGTGATCGCGAGACACCTGGTCAACGGTCAGTTATGGTGACTCGTTTTGGGGGAGAGCACAAGATTTACGAAAAGAGCCCCTTCTCCTCCACAATATGTTTCCAATTACCTGGTGTCTGTAAAGTATAATATGTTAGCATCTGTAATGTTGAGAAGACACCAAGGAAGACAGCATACGTGGAGAATGGTCGACAGTTCTTTGTATAGTCGTTGTCTGTTCTGGTGTAATCTGGCTCTCATGGACGCAAGCTCCTCAACCCTTAGAAATAAAAATTCAGTGGGTGGAAATAACGACCATTCACAAGAGAATCCCTTACCATTGCCGACGCAACTCAGCATCCCCTAGCACGATCGTAACTAACCGCGATCCATACGCTGGCGATGAGGAGTACTCGCGCCGTATCAGGCTCCGCAGCTGGTCTTTGGTATTGGTCGCAGCCTCGACTGACCGTGTGACTACATGAAGAACTCCGCAGCGCTCGCCGTATAGAGCGAAATTCTTGGAAAATGATTGGCATACGATCATGTCGATGCCGAGACGTGATAGCATCCGAACGCCTGCAGCGTCCTCATCTAACCCATCACCGAGTCCCTGGTAGGCGATATCGATGAAAGCTAGGTGACCCCGTGCTTTCATCTCTTCTCCGAAGCGTTGCCATTGGTCCAGTGTGATGTCTTTGCCAGTCGGGTTGTGACAACAGCCCTGCAGGACAAATACACTCCCAGTAGGAGCACTCCTGATTGCATCGATGCAGGGCTGGAAGGAGAGTTCGGATGTTGCGCGGTCTAGGTATGGGTACTCGATGGTCTCTAAGCCGGCATACTCACAGAGCGGCTTCATGTTGTTCCAGGTAGGCACTCCGAGGTAGATTGCTGGCTTTGGATCCAGTAGTCTAGCTATGAGGACAGCGGCGGTATGGTTGGCTCCTGTGCCCGAGAGTGTTTGTACGGATGCGATCTAGTTTGGGGAATTAATATATAATGATCCAAATATTCTCTCGAGACGAACCCGTCCTGATACCAACGCTTCATTTTCTGGGCCAAACATGACTTCCGCTGCGAGCTTGAGAAATCGATCATCTCCAGTAGTGAGTCCATACTAAATGTTGGGTTAGCGATGCGGTTTGGGATCTGGTTGATATATGCGGAATATTACATCATGCCCCAAGTCGAGTTGCTCCAGTATTTTCTTTGCCTATGGACACGTCTCGTTAATGACCGTGTTCTCATCATGTCTGTCTTGAGTTTGCATGATTACCCTTTTTACCACAGCCAGCTCCTGGTAGGTCCCTTGCTCGCTTCGGTATATGCCTACCCCTATGTCAACCTTATCTGGATGGTCATCTTTATCGGCCTTTTTCTTCAGATGAAAAAAAGGGTCTGCGGGACCCGGTGGTATATTGTCAAACATCTTTTTTTTTGGGGTAAAATGAAGCTCGAAGAGGGAAATGGAAGTTAAGTCTCGTAGACTCTTCCAACTCCGCATCTCTTGCGGAATTTCTCACCTAAATAAATAACCCTAACATTTCTCCGGCATATTAACCCGATATTTTTGACGGTAAACTTGTGCTAGTTTCCCACGGAGTCGGCCGCCTACCCGATCGTGTTCCTGCTACGGTACGGCAGCTCAGGAGCCGACCCGGAAAAGGAAGAGTACGGCCTGCATCAACCGGCCCGATAAACATAGATCCTGATCAGTACATAAGGAGTCAGCGGATTGGATTTGCCTATGTCAAATTATATTGACTCTCTCACATCAGCTAGTCAAGTTGTCAAATCGAATTACTTCTACTTCTACTTCAACTTTTATTGTTCATTATGGGTTTCAGCTACACCAACAACCTGCTGCAGAAAACGGCGAAGGGCCAAATCTGCAAGGTAAGTCTAACCCCTAGTGACCGCTGTATGATCATTATCTTTCTGCTAAGTGGTAATGATAGGCATTCGGTATCCGGCTAGTCACCAACCCCCAAGTGGTCCAGTTGGCAGCAAACAGTGGATACGATGCGCTCTTTATCGACCTAGAACACTCGACATTATCTCTAAATGATGCAAGTCTGCTGTCTATGGCGGGCCTGGCTTCAGGTATTACACCCTTTGTCCGCGTCCCCTACCAGTGTGGCGACGGCTTCGTGCAGCGCGTCTTGGATGGCGGTGCCATGGGGGTCATCTTTCCCCATATTCATAACAAAAGTAAGAAGCATCCCCTGATCTTCTCTCTTTTACTAACTTGCGCTTCCCCAGATGATGCCCTAAGTGCAGTGTCCATTTGCAAATATCCACCTACAGGGAAGAGGTCTATGACAGGCCAGCTGCCATATTTCCGGCTTCAGTCGACACCGGTCGGTGTTTTCACCCAGGAGAATAACTCCAATGCATCTTCTGTTTTTGTGATGATTGAGACCCGGGAAAGCATCGATAATGTGGACGAGATTGCTTCCGTGGATGGGATAGATGTGCTGCTGATCGGGTCGAACGATTTGTCTACGGAACTTGGGGTCCCTGCTCAGTTCAAGAGCGATAGATTTCAGTCGGCTGTGGAGACCGTGAGTCGGGCCTGTAAGAGCCATGGCAAGGTATTCGGTCTTGCTGGTATCTACGAGAATGAAGAGCTGCATGACTGGGCTCTGAATAAGCTCGAAGCCGGCTTCGTTCTGGTACAGCAGGACTCTGGCATCTTGGCCCGAGCTGGGAAGGATTGTGCGAACGCTATTACGTTGCTCACTGGTCGGTAGGACTATGATATGTATCTAGCTTGTCTGATAGTGGTCTTCTTTGCATAGTGGCAGCCATGAAGTAGTCAATTTATACTATTCTGTCTCATCTCCACATCGTGATATCTGCTACCTGGTTAAATAATAAATTCAATGCAGCTTATACCCTTGTTTAAACCGAAGAAGTCGCCCAAAAAGCGCTGTAAACACACAGGAGAGTTAAATAAAAAAAAGTTTTGGTGTCCGGATTCCCTCTAGCCACCAGAATGAGGGTCCAGCAGGCCAAAACTAACACCGAGCTCGTTCGCGAATTGCTGCAAGGTAGTTCCATCAGGAAACCCATTCGGCGGCCAGGTGAAAGACTTCTCAGCCAAGAAGCCGTCAATATAAGGATTGGCCAGCGCGTCAAGATTGTCCTCGAGCCTGAAATTCTCGATCCCAACACCTCCAACGTCACTATTCTGTGCAGCCCAGCCAGCCTCATCCACATGTGCCCTTTCATGGCCCATACCTGGAATCTGAGGACTCTGCGCGGCAGTAGCGGGTGCACCATCTCCCCCTTTCCTGACTCCATCCCTCAGCTCAGCAATGCTTTTCTGCACAAGAATAAGGCGTTCATAGTAGTCATTGGCCGGAACGTTACCATCATCACGCATGGAGCATAGCACACTAAGAGCAGTGTCAACAGCGTCAGAGACAGCCTGACCGGGGCTCATGACGGCGGACATGAGAAGAATCAGAGTAGAGGAGAAAAGGTAGTGTGCGTCCCAGTAACCCAGAGTGGCTAACGTGCCGTCAACAAACAGCTTGGAAAGGATGCGGTTGGATGTACGCGCCGCATTCACGCAGCTATCAGCCAACGCCGTCGTCGTCGGCGAGAAGCTCTGCGATGGCTGGTCTGCTGTGCGGGACCCATCCAGGCAGAACTGCACGCGGAATAAGTGTAGTAAAATCGGTCGTGTTGTGTGGATTATGCACTGGTTGTAACAGAGGTGGAGACTGGCCACATGGCGGTTCGAATCATCCCAGCGGAAAGCGAGGTGTTGAGGTAGCGTGTCATCCCAGTCTCGAAGGTTGCTTAGAATACCGTGAACCCTCTTCACGAAGTGCATCTTCTTTCGTCCTGGCATACAGTATATATCGCTCACTTATATTGGTATTCAAGTGTGAGCCCGGTTGTCCTTGGGAATAGTTAGAGGAGAGCTGCTTACGTATGTCTCCTGCTATTTTCGCAAGGCCAACGCTCGCGAATAAGTGGCGTGGATCTGGAAATTCTTCTTTCTCTTCAGGTGTTAACCCATCCATCGTCGGGAGTTCCACGTCGATGTCATCATCATTCACAGCCGTTGGTTGGCCGAGCTTCGAGCAAGTAAGTCGATCAAAAAGGTAAAGAGACCACCATATGCGGCGCCGGGACTCCCGCTCGACAGCACTGGTATGCAGAGACGAAGATGATCGATGCATACCAAGGCTGAGCGCGATTCTCATTCCAATGCCTGAATATGTGTAGGCAGATCTGACGCGGCCGAGTGCATTCGAGTAACAGGCCTGCTGAAATTAGGTGTGTTTCATAGAGACGCGACAATATCCTGACTAACCAGTAAGAGATAAACCTCAACATGTAGAGTTGTGGTATCTTCATATTGATCATGTAAAATACTCAAAGCAGATACAAAATATTCCTCCCCTGGTGCCTTATTGTCGCCGTTACCGCGTCGCCTATTCGAGTACAACTCACCAAGAGCGACCAATGCTAACAACTTACACAACCATATAGAGCTAGGTTCGGCATCTTTCTTGTAGACGCTGTCGACCTCCTCCATATACGATGTTAAATAGAGATGCTGGCCATTTCCGATGAACCTCGCGGCCACCTGGATCAGGAGCTTGGCGTGGACTCGGTCGGGTAGGGTATAATTAATAGCGGGCATGCGTGCTCCAGGAAGGTCGATCATGTATTTGTGCGGTGGCGGAAGTGAGTTGGCTTCTCTCTGGCTGAGCGACTGCAAAAGCCTTTCGATAAAGGCATCGCATGCCGCTTCACCAACGAAGGAGGGTTCCGTTACGATCTGAGTGGGTGGCTTCTCCCGACGTGCATCGAACAACGGATTTACGACTCCGAAGTCTGATACTGCTGATGTTATCGTCGAGTCAAGTAGTTGGTCGACGTCAACGCCTGGACTCCTCGGCTGGATGCGGGCAGATTCATTTTGATTTCTGAGAGCATTCGAGTCGGCCTCCAATTGTTTCAGGTAGCTTTATGGCAATCTTAGATAAGATACAATCGCGTACGGACCAGCTCATGTGAGGGAATTACCTACCTCTCAGATATTGTGACCTTTCGCTCTCGAAAAGGATAGTTACAAGCGCTCGCCTGACCGGCGGTCAAGCAGGCACTGCATGGGGTACCTCCAGAGCACTTGACCTTCTGGGCATGACATCTTCGGCATCTGAGGGCAATTGATTCAGCTAGAACATCTCAAATGACAAGAGTGGGTCATGGGTGTTTGCTCACGCAACCGAGCTCCTCTTTGTCCGTTTCACGCGTCTTTGTGACTCGCCGCCGGACGACTCCGCACGATCCATAGAAGGGCTAGGTCAAGCTAAAGCTATGAAGTACTTGTTAGAGCACGCTGAGCCGACATTATCTGAGTATCCAGGATCCAGAGGGGGTATATCGGCAACAAGGCTCAAAGCCTCGGGATGTTCTAGCACAAGCCGGGTCTTATCTGCGGGGATCGGTTCTGTCATAGCTAGACATTTCATTTTTGGAGATATTTGGCGACGCTACTATCTTCCCCACAAAATTAGGGGATTCTCATTTGCGCACCGTATTATTTATTCATTATTATGGGGTGGGATTAAAGGTTAACTATCGGGAGCTCCTCCGAGAAATATATCAATTGTGTGGCAGAAAAGAAATCACATGAATAGTCACATGAGCGGTCTGTAAACAATGCGTAAAATAACAGTATCAATCCTGGGTTTCGACAGGGGTGTATGTATTGAGGGCCGAAATATATGTTCAAAGTCTGCATATGCTACTGCTGACTTGGTCAATAGTATTGACTTCCAATGTTATTCTAATACTGCAATATGATATTATGTAGCATTTATTATAGACAAGACATCAATTGTAAAAGAACACCTGGTTGTTGCGTGACATGGCAATAACACATGGAATCTGAGACACTACTCAAAAGCTGCTAGACAACTCTTGTCAACCCATCTAGCTAGTCTCTCTGGCATGCTAGCTTATTTCAATTCCCTGTGGTTCGACACATATCCTAGATATGATACCTGAAATACACGTCCCAGTCTCCCATCTCGGGTTGACAGGGGAGTGGAGAACCGGCCGCCTCTGCCGCACGAATTGCTGCCTCTCTCCTTCTGTTCACGATCTTCATGCCCACCATCAGAGCTATGGCGATTACAATGGCCAGGACGCTGAATCCGAGACAAATTGAAAGGCCTTTCTTATAGTAGGGCTTGGTATCGGAGGTAAAGATTTGCCCAACTACCACGCCGGCCGTATTGGCCAGAGTCAGCGTGAAGCCGACCATGCTGGACCGCTTATAAAAGCCCGCGACGTTGTCTTGTAGCCACATCATCGACAGCGCTGCCGCTGGATATAGTCCGAATGCTGTCACTGTGCCGGTGTTAGTCTTTTTTTCATTGATCGCAATGGACAATTGAGATCGATATGACTCACAGAAACAAGCGAAGAACCGGACATTTAGATTCTCAACTGAAACCAGCAAGGCCAGCCCGATAAGAATCAGCATCGCAGGGCCAGCCATGAAAGGTCCACGCATACCATAACGGTCTGAGGCAAAGGCGATGACAAGAAAGAATGCAAGAGCCGATAGATAGATAGGGACGGTCATCAGATTGGCATAAACAGAGGTGTACCCGAGGCCCGAAATGATAGTGGGGAGAAAGGTAGTGAAGCCAAACTGTGTGAGGTTGATGGAGAACTGGTAGACAAAGAAGGCATAAAACTTTACATCGGCGAAAACTTTGCCAAGCTCAACCCACGAGAACTTCTCATCGAAGGCCCAATGTGGGTCATTGTCGTAGCGTGCTCGGACGATGCGTTTTTCCTCGTCGGTCAGGAACCAGGCGTCAACAGGAGTTTTCGGAAAGATAAAGTAGAAGATGGGAACTAGAATGATGGTGATGGCTGCCTCCACTGAGAACAGCCACCTCCAACCTTCGAAGCCGTTGGGACCGTCGATCTGTGTCAATCCATATGCTAGCAGACCACCAAAAGCGCTGGCAAGGCAGCTGAAGGTGTAGAATAAGGACATGCGTCGCCCTCTTTCAGTCCGATTGTAAACCAGGGCCATGTAGACTTCACTTGCGGGGATGAGACCTGCTTCGAACAGTCCCATCAGCAAACGGCAAACATAGAGCCCTTTGTAGTTTCTAATAAATGCTGTTCCATGTTGTCAGAAAGATTTCTTCCAACTTTGAGGATATATGTGTCTCATTCATACCCATTCCCAACGTGGAAGAACCCCAACAAAAGGCAGAGGCCGAAATAAGGACTTTCGGGCCAACACTCTTGACTAACACCGAAATCGGGGCTTCAAAGGGGACATAGGTAGCATATCTACGTCTCCGTTAGAAAAGTCCCAGGAGGATGCTAGCAAGATGGGGTAGTACAATAGCGTGGTAGCGGTGCCAAATTGGTTCCCAACGAGGCCGATAGCCTCGGGCATGCCAGCGATTTGTGCATTGCCTAGGTTGCTCCGATCCAGTATAGCCATCATGTAGAAAAAGCCGAGTGGAATAACTGCAAAGAACTGAATGGAGGATTATCAGTATCATACCCTCTCTTCGATCTACTCATGGTGTCTTGAGCAAGGTACTCAGCCAGACTCACGTCAAACTTGCGCAACATTTTGCTTTCGGCCTTGCGATCATAGGTCTCAATTGTGATACCAAGCTCGTGGTCATCGCAATTCGAGGCCTCCTTGGTCATCTTGGCAGACTTGAGCATGTCCAACTCTGTCTCGGGCTCCGTCATGATATTGCTTGACAATGAAGCGAGCTAGATATTAAATGAATATAGAATTGGGGAAGTGCAAGGTCAATACTCCTCCCAGTGATATGGGAATAACTGGCTGCCTCACTCCATTTATTCTATATTTACCTAGGTGTCATACACTTTGTGGGTATGGCTTATCTACATCCTGGGGTTAGTGGACGCCACCAGTACCCCGGGGATCAAGCTGATTTGTCGGCTCTATCATGGGGGAAAGCGGATCGGCATTAGAGTAGATTACCGACTTAACAAGGTTTGGGTATTCCTCAGCCGACTGGAGGAGCCGATTGGGTCCCCCGGCTGAGTCCCCCGCTTATCTCCCAAGTCCCGCGGCCGCTAGCTGCACTTCCCGATAGTCGGCAAGTTTAACCCTAAGCCGGTCTATGTCGGCCTGAACATCTGCATGCCGTGACTATTAAACGGCGAATATTTTCCAATGCAAGTGTGTAAATTATTACGGACCTAGGTATTCGAATGAGAAAGGAATAATAGCAATAGCAACAGCAACAACATGGCATCCAAGGGAGTTCTGATCGCCATTGACAGAGGCGGCACTTTCACAGACGCCTGGGCTCAAATACCTGGCCGCGAGGAAAATGTCATTCTCAAAGTGCTATCTGAGTCTCCCGACGAGTACAGTGACGCACCAACAGAATGTATACGACAAATCCTGGAAATCGCAACGGGAGCCAGCATTCCTCGCGGGACTCTGCTAGACCTGGAATGCGTCGAGTCAATTCGCATGGGCACCACAGTTGCCACAAATGCACTTCTGGAGAGGAAAGGCGAGAGAGTCGCCTTCATCACAACCAAGGGTTTCCGGGAAGCTCTCAAAATTGGAAATCAGGCCCGCCCGGACCTATTCGATCTCACTGTGAAACGTCTGGACAAGTTATACGAAACCGTTGTCGAGGTAGATGAGCGTGTGACAATCGAAGGATGGGGCGAAAACCCAGAACCAATTACTATCGACATTAGTGCCGATGTTGACCTGCGGGAAGGTATCACAGGGGAGGCCGTGCGAATTCTCAAAAGCCCGAACCTTGACGCGGTCCGTCTCGATCTGAAGCGTCTCTGGGACCAGGGATTCCGTGATGTTGCGGTTGCCCTCATGCACTCTTACATGTTCCCCGATCATGAACTTGCCGTTGCAGATCTCGCTAAAGGGATGGGCTTCAACGTTGCTGTCTCCTCCAAACTTTCGTCCATGGCAAAGCTGATCCCGCGGAGTCAGTCAGCCGTCGCCGATGCTTACCTTACTCCTGTCACAACACGTTATCTCGACAGTTTCCGAAAGGGCTTCAAGGGCCTGCTCGAAGACAAAAACGGAAAGAAACTGTTCCTCAATCAGTCAGATGGCGGTCTGACTAACTTCAAAAATTTTGCTGGCCTGCGTGGTGTCCTCAGTGGCCCCGCTGGCGGTGTCGTCGGCGTCTCAAGGACTTGCTATGACCCCAGTGACGCAACACCATTGCTCGGGTTTGACAGTAAGCTCTCTTCTCTGCCATATGTTGAAGATGATCTACGGAACTAACAATAAAAATTAGTGGGTGGCACTAGTACAGACGTGGCCCGATACTCGGGCGAGCTTGAACATGTGTTCGAGAGCACACTCGCTGAAATTTCTATCCAGACACCCCAGCTCGATATCAATACTGTCGCTGCAGGTGGTGGTTCCATTTTGTCCTGGGAGAATGGTCTGTTCAAGGTCGGTCCGGAGAGCGCTGGTGCCAACCCTGGGCCAGCTTGCTATGGGAAGGGAGGACCTTTGACCGTGACAGATGCCAACCTCTTCCTCGGTCGGATTATCAAGGAATCATTCCCAAAGCCTCTCAACACGGACGTAGTAACTACTATGTTCCTAGAGGTAACGGCCACCATTAGCGAGGAAAAAGATGGCGACTCTCTCCTGACACCGGAAGAGGTGGCTTGCGGCTTTTTGTCCATCGCGAATGCAACTATGACACGCCCAATCCGAACTCTAAGTGAAGGACGTGGCTATGAGACTGCCAACCACAATCTGGCTTGCTTCGGTGGTGCCGGTGGCCAACACGCAGTGTTCGTGGCCCGTGATCTCGGTATTCGTCGCGCCATCATTCCGCGGTACTCCAGCATTCTCTCTGCATACGGTATGGCTCTTGCCGACGTGACCGTCGAGAACCAAGAGCCCGAGTCCCTGGTTTTCCATCCTGATATTATACCAAGGGTAGAATCTCGCTTCAAGAAGCTTCGGTCACAAGGCGAGCAAGGCCTGACTGCCCAAGGTTTTGGACTGGAGTCCATTGAGCATGAGATGTATCTGAACATGCGGTACCGGGGAAGTGACACGACGTTGACGATCCGACAACCAGATGATCTTACAGATTTTGGAGCCGCATTTACCCGTCGACACGAGCAGGAATTCGGGTTCTCTCAGCCGCGCGATATCCTGATCGAAGACGTCCGTGTTCGCAGTGTTGGTAAGGCCAAAGACGTCCAGACCTCGAACCCTTTCGCCGAGCTCCAAAAGCTCGACTCATCGTCTACCCCTGAGTTCAGCGAGCAGTTCGTTTCAAAGGTCTATTTCGAGAACGAGGGATGGCTCGATACTCCCGTGTATGACCTTACCCAGCTGCCGACCGGTGCTCGGGTCCGTGGCCCGGCCATGATCATCGACAAGACTCAGACAATTGTGGTCGACAGCAACAGCAAGTCTATCAAGCTCCCGGAGCACATCATTCTCGAGATCACTGATAGCGAGCGTAAGCCTGCTAGTACGGAAGCCATCGATCCAATCCTGCTAAGCGTCTTTAGCCATCGGCTGATGAGTGTGGCCGAGCAAATGGGCAACGCGATGCAAAAGACATCCATCTCGGTAAATATCAAGGAGCGACTCGACTACTCCTGCGCCGTCTTCAGCGCCGGTGGAGGTCTTGTCGCTAATGCCCCTCATATCCCGGGTCATCTCGGATCCATGGCCTCGGCAATCGCATACCAAGCCAAGCGGTACAAGCCAGGCGAGCTCAAGCCTGGTGATGTGATCCTGAGTAACCATCCGATAGCGGGTGGAACTCACCTACCAGATATCACCTGCATCACGCCCGTGTTTGACAACGACGAAAACCCGACAAAGATTCTCTTCTATGTGGGCAATCGTGGCCATCATGCTGACATCGGCGGTATTATTCCTGGGTCAATGCCGCCCAACTCGACGGAGCTATGGCAGGAGGGCGCATCGTTTGAGTCGTTCAAGATGATTAAAGAGGGTGTTTTTGATGAAGAAGGGCTGATCGACATATTGTACAACGAGCCCGCTAAGTATCCCGGCTGCAGCGGCACCCGTACCCTCAAGGACAACATCGCCGACCTGAAGGCCGCTGTGGCGTCCAATCAAAGGGGCATTCAACTCATTCGCTCACTTGTCAATGAGTATACTTGGCCTGTGGTCGAATTTTATATGGATGCGATTCAAGAAAACGCTTCTCAGTCGGTGCGGGAGCTGCTCAAGGTATTCTCAGAACGGTTTGAGGGTGCAGACCTTGAGGCTATCGACTACACCGACGACGGTACCCCATTGGTATTGCGTATTTCCATCAATTCCGAGACTGGAGAGGCCATTTTCGATTTTACAGGCACAGGACCTGAGCACCACGGCAATCTCAACTGCCCGCCGGCCTGCATGTATTCCGCCATTCTTGTGAGTTCTTCACATACACCTTCTCCCTATTTCTTTCTGCCTCCCCAGTGTCAAATGTTTATGACTCTTGCTAACATTGACCCAGTACTGCCTCCGTTGCATGATCTCCTCCGACATACCTCTCAACCAGGGCTGTCTGCAACCCATCAAGATTGTCTGCCCGAAGGGCACACTTCTGACACCATCCTTCACAGCAGCAACAGTCGGGTCGACAGGCGAGACGACAAATCGCGTCATCGACCTCATCTTCAAGGCATTCCACACAGCCGCTGCATCGCAGGGAACATGCAACAACCTGACTTTCGGGTACGGAGGCAAAGATGCCGTGACCGGCAAGGTTCTCAAGGGATTCGGATACTATGAGACGATTGCCGGAGGAGCGGGAGCCGGCGCCGACTGGGAAGGCGAGAGTGGCGTGCACACAGGTGTGACAAATACCCGCATTGGTGACCCCGAGATTTTCGAGATACAGTATCCAGTGATCCTTCGAGAGTTCTCCATTCGGAAGGGCAGTGGCGGAGCCGGATTGCATCGCGGAGGTGATGGCTGTGTTCGCGACATAGAGTTCCGCATCCCAGTCCAGGTCTCGATTCTCTCAGAAAGACGTGTCAATGCACCCTATGGCCTTGCTGGCGGGTGTGAAGGTATGCGCGGAGTCAATATTTGGGTTAGACATGATCCTATCACTGGCGAGGTGCGCCATGTTGGCATGAGCGGCAAATCATCGGCTGATATGCGTGTGGGAGATCGCATCATTGTTAAGACACCTGGTGGCGGTGGTTATGGTAGAGACCCCATGATGAGGGAACCGAAGAAGCCTAAGGGGGAGTTTCGAGCGCACGAGAACTTCCTCAGGAATCCGGCTCTGTTTAGGGCATCTGGAAGTCTCGCGAATAGGAAGGCGCTCGCGGCATCTAATTAGAGAATCATTGCAAATTGGGTGTGAATAATAGGACATGGTAGCGAATTCACTAAACTTCAAATTGCACCTGTGCAAGACTGTATGCTGACGTTTCGAGGTTTGGTGTGTAAGAAGTTGGAGAAAAGCCCACGTATGGGATTTTTGTCAAGTCTAACTGTAACAAAGGTGGAAGGTGTTTGAATTTTCTTTCTGGGGAAATGATGAAGGGAAGTTGATACAGTGCAATGTGACTGTCGGTGCAAGGTGAAGATAAAACCTCCAGCTGGGGGTACCCATTGGCCAAAGGGGGGGGGGGGGGGGGGGTCCACGTTATAATCCCCTATAGATAATAGATAGCGAATTAAGAGGACCAACATGATGAAGATGAGTAGATCGGGACAGACGTGGATTCCTCGGATTTCTCTACCTCCACCGTGCATCCTCGTCCGATATGTTCACATATAAGCAACTGAAAGTGAAATCATCGGTATTCCTTACAGTCAGTCATACATAATAGTAACAGCAAGAAAATCAAAATGTTCCATGTATGGCGAATCCAACAGATAGGCAGTCAAAGTCTGTATACAAAGGTGTAGTTGGAACAAGGTTAAAACCGAACGATATGTAAACCGAACGATATGCGAGGTGATGTATAATGTGTGTTTGAAGCCAAAAGGTCTCATTTCATTAATGGATTCTATCCACCAATCAACTGGGCTTGTGGTTTAGTGGTATAATACTCCCTTAGCATGGGAGTGGTCCGGGGTTCGATTCCCCGCGAGTCCAGATCTTTTTATTTTTGTTTGTTCTTTTTATTTTGATCCGACATTAGCCAAAAGCCTTGTCAAGTCAGAGTAATTCTTATTTACATGTTGAGAGACGCCTACAAGAAGGATGATATCAATGTGCATAGTAGCATGCGAAAAGATTTGATTGTTGCTAAGACTCAAGAACCATCCAATTCGAACACCTCCCCATGAGCAATTGTAACAAACTACCAACAAATACAGCCCCTAGTTGGTGAATATGCTACTCTACTCCGCAGGTAAGTCTTCAGTGACTGTACCTGGAGCGGTAGCGGGAGCAGGAGCAGGATCTGGCGCCGATTTATCCAGAGGAGCCAAATAAGCCGGGTTGCGGAAGCAGTTCGCACTGGAGTGACCGGCTTGACGTTGATGGAACTGGCAAAAGTAATGCAGGTGGTTAACTTTATTCAAGCTGAATGCATGAGTTTGATTGAGAGCATTGAGGCGACGATCCTCAAAAACAACAAAGTCTGTGAAGGTTGACTCGATGGTTGTATCGGTGGAGACTTTCGAGCTGAGGAAGCCGTCGAGCCACGCGTGCGCAGCTGGGTTGGTGCTGACAGCGTTTAGGAAATGGTAAAAGATGAGGAGAGGTGTGAGCTTTGTCGAATTGCACTCTTGGAGCTCGCCGAGGGCAAGACGCCACTCATTGACGAAAGCTTGTGGTTTGTTTGAAGTGTATGTGGTGTTGATAAACTTGAGGAAATTGGCGAAGCCAGCTTCGTAAGACCGGGGTGCGAAGGCGCGGTGGAGGTTGGCATATGCGGTACGCGCGTTGTTGGCGTCGAGAATATAGAACTTGACCGTGTGGTGGACAGTGGCATTGAGTAGCGGAAGGAGGTAACGACTGGCTGTATCCCACTGGGTACTATCCTCGACTTCAGTCGGGGTAGGCTGTGTGGGGTCAACTGCTTTGGGTTCACTCCACGCGCCGGTGAGAAGCGCGTAATAACGAAGGTCGCGCGAGTTGAGGGTCCACTTGAGTGAAGTAGTCCATATAGAGAAATTGGACTCTCCAACGAGGGTTGGAACAAGTTCGCCGAGAGTCGGCTCGGCAAAGCTAACAGAAGCCATTTTTGTGACAATGTTGGCAAAAAGAGGGTAGAGTGTGAATGAGTGAAACACAGTCGTGATAAACGAAAAGAATGAAAGTTTGCTTGCTAAATTTGCCTGTAGGCAAAATTGGGAGTGGTGAAAGTTTTGTGCTGTTTGTGACAGCTGCTGGAGAGAAAACAAATGTCATAGTGAAGAAGGAGCCATCAAAGCCTCATTACTTGTCAAATGATGTAACATGACTACAAAAACTGAGAATATCAAAGTACATATGTAGTGAATTGCTTGTTATTGAGGCTGAAGATATGGAACTCAATACTCGGTATCTAATATTGAATAGCACTGTAGAGAGTTGGCACTCCTCTGTTGCAAATCAAGACAAGATATTCATATAACAGCAACAAGATCCCAATTGCGATACAGCCTTACAGTGTACAATCCTGGACGAGGGAGATAAACAGATTGGGAGACCTCAATATTGGTGTTTCCACAGCAATGTAGCGATATTGAATCAGCATGTTATTACAGATGAACAATTAAGTCTTTGCCTGTCAGAAATTCAGAGATAATATGGTTATTGATTTCTCCTTTCTCTTCAGTTTGTCCTTCTTCATATGTTATGTAATGTGACTAAGAAGATCATGCCGTCGAGTCAAATCCTTCCTGTCTACATTGTGTAATCGATGAAACAAGCCGTTTCAGGTTCATTTAGGTTGTAGCTTTGACGACAGCGCTGATACTGCGAGCAGTGTAGTCGATATTGAAGTTGTTGAGCCCACTAAGAAAAAATGTCAGCACACCGCTTATACCCAAAATATGCACATCAAACATACGCGATAGATATCCTCCCAGAGTCCTGAAGATAAACATGGTACTTGTCTCTGAGAAGAGTGACTTGTTCCACGGACAGTCCAACATATCTAAAGAAGGTCAGTATGGTAAGTCTCCCTGAGTCCAATCTTGATAACACCTACGAAAACATTCCATTCTGATCAGTGAGATGCCGCCAGCTACCTGGTGTTTCCAATTTCTCCAATCCTTCCCTAAGCAAAACTCGACGGCGCTTGAGTTCGTTCGCCATATCGCGCACTTCCTGCCGCCATTGGCGCTCCAAAGTCTCGTCTGAGAGAACTGTTTCAATAATCTTGGACCCGAAATCGGGCGGCGCGCCGGACTCCGCTCGTGCGAGGAGTCTCAATTGCGTTTCTATGTTCTTCCCCACTTCCTCGCTTGGAACAAGAACGGAGAGAATTCCAACGCGCTCGCTGTAAAGCCCGAAGGATTTGCCGTACGTTGAGACGAAAACAAGCGGGATTTCTTGCTCGGTAAAGAGACGAACACCTGCAAGATCCGTATCAATGTCTCCCGAGGCAAATCCGGGATATGCAGCATCGAAGAATGCCAAATGACCGCGCTCAAGGAAGATTGAGGCCAACTCTCGCCACTGCTCTGGTGATGGATCACATCCAGTTGGATTCTGGGCACCAGACTGGAGGAGCACGACGGATTGAGCTGGCAACGATCTGATGACCTCTGAAAACTTCTCAAAATCGAAAGTGTTTGTCTTGCTGCTAAAATAAGGCAGAAGACTGGGCTTAATTCCCGCAGACGTGAATACGAAAGGATGATTCACTATGACCCGGTCAGAATTGCCTTCGTATGTGTCACTAACGACAACTTACACCAGGAGTCGCTCGGAAGGAAAATCTCGGGGTTTCCATTCTCCTTCCACGGTCCATAATGATTTTTCAACAGAACCGCGCCGACATGGCATCCACCACTTGCGCCGAGAGTCTGGGTTGAAACTATCCTAAGCAGGAAAGTCAGCTCTATATCGTTTTTGGAGCATATCAGTCTCCATTTACCTTTTCTCCCGCAAAAGACGATGGTCTGGCCCAAAAAGCAAATTGGCGCTCAAGTCCCTATAAAGTTGGGAACCTAGAGCGGAAAGGCGATACTCATGATGCCAATCAGGATCATTGAAGATTCTGTTCTTTGCCTGTCACGAATATCAAAGATTAGTGATGTGCTGAGGGTGGAAGGTAAACTTTCAGACATTATATATACCTCTTTCACACTCGGTAACACGTATGGCTTTCCTTCCTCCGTCTTATACACTCCCACAAGGAGATCAGTTCTGTTGGGATCGGTATCCTCTCGGAACTTTCCAACGAGAGCTGCGAGGCCATCTAAATATGCGTTCTTAATTCGGGTTCATGGATGTGTCAATTGTATTATTTACCAGTTCGGCCCTCTGGGACGTTTTGAAAAGGATCTTGGAACGTAGTTGCTGTTATGCTGCCCATTTTGTTGCTGAGGATAAGCGGGGAAATGGGGATTACTGTTAGATATTATAGCTGCGGGGAAATAGGTGGCTCGGAGTGATATCTATCTAGTAGCACGCTATTGGCAACACGCCATCATGTCGCAATATTAAAAATGTGTCAGATACTCGACTAGTACGGAGAGTATTTCTCCACCACGGACCATCACTAGTTATGTCTGCTCGCGATATCGGCTTCTTCTACAGAGTCAGAAAATAGATTTAAATCAGGTGGAACATAGCGCCTTCGCACTGACATCATATGGTGAAGGTATGGAGTGACAGACTAAGCCCGATAGAATGACTTTATCAACCGCCTGCAATTGGATGACTCTATGTTGTACGTACCATATTTCCTCTGTTGGGTGAGATGCTGCCGCTTTTATGAGGGCGCTCAGGGTCAGGTCCACCGGGTAGATTTCAGTCCGTGGACGTAGTCCTAATACTGATGCCTTGATGCCTGAATCACTCACTCTATCATTGGTAAGCAGCTCCATCGAACCTTCCAATGCTGAGATGGATTGATAAGGGAACGGCTGGACGCGCGTTGCTTATGTTTTGAACTGGCGTAAGGCATCAGCTTTATCTTGGCATAGGCCTAAGATCACACCCCTAGGCGCGTATTTCAATTGCCTTTGATTGAGTCCTCGCTGAGCCATGGATCTTCAATGAGCTTCTTGGCCGTTTTCCTGTCATCTGGAAGCCACCGGAGCATCTTTTTGGCAAATGTCAGAAATTGCTTTTTTTGCTCCCCTTCAAGAGTAGAGACTGTATCCTCCATTCTGGGGTTATGCGGAATCAACTCTTTGTGCAAGAATTCACCTGATCAGATGACATTAGCTTAAGGAAAACAAGTAGCAGGGCTTAGCAAGATTTCACCATTTTTATCGAAGAATGGACCGACCCCCATACCACTCCGATGCAGTGTTACACAATTTCCCCGCCTCGTTATGGGCAGCTGGTGCCCATTTCCATGTCAGGCCTTTTCTTTCGCAAGATGAACTGCAGGGCTGTATTTTTGCCTCGATCATCGTGAGTTGTGGAGAATGAATCCCGGTTCTCAAGCATGTTCCACATCTAGCCATGATTAGCGGACCTGTAGACATCGCGTAAGTAATATATATGGGCTTATCAGAAGACCCAGATTCCATATGTCAGCACTGTAAGTCCATCCAGCACCCAATATCACCTCCGGAGCTCTGTATTCATCCGGCTGAATCGGATGCCTATTCAAGACTGAATCATCCTCCTGTTTGTGTGCTAGCCCAAAATCCGTGATTTTTGGAAGGACATAATACGACCTTAGTTCTCCGAAGTCGTTATGGGAAAGGTAGACATAGTGACCGTCTTTGGTCTTCCGGGCCATTGGATTGGATGACTGTGCACGCGCAAAATCTTGTAGGGCCGAAGGATCCTCAATCTCGATCAGAATATTCTCCACCTTCAGATCTGCTGAGACGATGAATATGACTATTAGGCACAACGTTGGAGGCTCGACTTGCCTGTATGTATGACTTTGCATTCACCGTGTAAATAATCCAAGCCCATTAGAAGCAGCTTCAAGTAGCCCTTCAAAAGACCCAGAGGAAACCTCTCATTCCAGCAGCGGCGTTGAAACAGCCATAATGGCTCTCGCATCGGCTCATAACCCAAGCATATATGCGTACCATTCGGGCCCTTTTCCTCAAATTTTTCAACAAAGGTCCGTCGAATATCTCGAACAAGCCACACGGTAGAACAACTGCCCCAGCCGAGCTTTGCCAAAGCCTCGAATCTTTTATTAAAAATGTAGCCTGGCTCAACAGGAAAATAGAACTTTGCGTTATAGCCGGGTACGATTTCTTCTTCAGTAGGAAATTCTGGAGGCAACTCGGTCCCTGCAGCTCGGAAAATGGTGCGAGGCTTTCGAAAAAAAAAAGACGAGACTGGATGGCTGTATCAAGCGCATAATGACAGTCCAGTATACTCACATAGAACGAAGGAATATAGAATGAAATTGAAAGTAAGTGCCGGGTCGAGGAGGAGGATCACGACTTCGGTAGGAATTTTAGTCCGTTCCGAGATGATTGACTGTCTGATGAAAGTATGATTCTTACTTCTGGTGGTCTCTGACATTGACTTGGAACATTTGATGAGAAAGCCTAAGAATAAATCCCTCTGGCCTCAGTCGAGGGCGTTCGCATGGTCATCAGTCGACGAGTCCACATAATGTGGTTGGCGCCAAATGTTAGAACCTAAAACAGCATTACAAAATTTTAGGCAGATCTTTCAGGTATAGACTACTGTACAGGCAACGAAATATAGAGTTTTTTCCGGGAATTGAGTAAAAGAAGTGAAATATATATTAAGTGACAGACTAAGCCCGACAACACTACTTTGCAAACTAAATGAATAAAAGGATACAATATTAAAGATTTATACAGTAGCTGGAGGTATGTACTCCGTATGCAGGGTGGTTTTGAGTCGGCTTTTTCTTCCTGTGTTTTGTTGACAGTAAGGAGAATAAGCGATAATAGAGAGCCAGAACAGAAAATAATCTTGATCTAGTGAACCAATGGAACAGGAATAATTGGCCGCTTATGCGGCCTTGTCTGTCACCTTGGTAGTGTCTAGTAGTGAGTCTTATGGGGTGTCTTTTTTGGTAGTTTTCAAATTTCCAGGTAGACGACCGGAAAAAGATTTATTGATTATTGTGTGCAGACCACCTGGGCACCGGAATTCCCCCGTTAACGGGTTAGGGGATAAACAAACAATGACGTCAGTGGTATTTTAGTAGCAGAGCAGGTTGAACGTTGGCAGATGATTATTATTAAGGAGCCGATTAAAAAGATAAAGCCGTGTATATCAAAGACAGGATAGAAAAATCATAGAACACACTATAGGTAGTGGGGAGGAACTTCAGGCCAAGCATCGACACCATCCAGCAAGACCATGCCCATACCCGACGAGAAGTGCGTCTCCATGTGGCAATGCAACAGGAATGGTCCCGGGTTCACGACTTGGTAGCGAATAGCGATCCAGGCTACTCCATTTGGCGCAGTAACAAACGTATCGCGATACACAGGAGTATCAAAGAAGCTCTCTGGGCTTTTCGCTTTTGCTTCCGCGATAGAACCCCACTGGAACTTGCCCATTGCACTGCCAATCAAAAAGGCCTTGTTGGAATGCTTGTGCATCGGGTGGGGTGGCTGAAGCTTAGTTGGCTCGGGGATGGCGAGCTGGAACACAATATCAACCCAGGTGCCATTTCGGGTCTCAATCTTCAGGGCGGAATCCAGGCTCGGTGCTTTGGGGTTGAGAATGACTGGTTCCATCTGGTTTAGATTGGCTGGGAGGAAGGTCGTTCCATCCAAAGTCCATTCCCAGGATGAGTTGATCCGTCCAAGGGTCAGGAGATGGAAATCATCGCCGTCCACCGCAGGTAGGATGGCAGGGTATGGCGGCAGGTTCGTTGTGTTCAAATCGATCACAGAGGCTGTTGTGTTAACGCCACCGTAGTCGATGTATGCCGTTGATTCGCGCTTGTTTTGTTCACCACCCTTGTAGAGGAGATTAGCGTAGCCAGAGATGACCTGGTTATCATGACCAGCGACACGGATCGTGTAGCTGCCGGGTTCCTTGTCCAGTTTGATCATGGCAGAGTAGCGCTCTCCACTGTAGATAGAAACCTGATGCGCAAGCTGCGGCTCAATGTAGCGCCCATCCACCTCGTAAATGTACATCGGGTGCTCATCAATGGAGAAGATCAACGATTTGAGACTTGCTGCACTGATGAAGTTCAAACTGGCCCATCGATCTTTAGGTGATACTTCAAAGGAGGACGTTGGACCCTCGCTGGGCTTACATCCGGAGTTCAATCCCTCGGGAAGGAGCTCTGGGTGGTGCTCCCAATCACCTTGAAGGACTGGCATGAATGGATCGCATCTGGCAAGCGTTAGTGACTTTCAAATTAGCGTAGTAAAGTATAGACTCACCCCTTATCCGTCAAAGGCTCAGTTACGACTGCTCTGACCTGGGGTGGCTGGAGGTTTGTCAAATATTCAGGGTCTTTGCAGTATACAGAGCCTGCACCATCGATGAGAATGCTATCTGAGCAACTGGTGATTGTGAGCGCGGTCCTGGTTGGCTATCGAATTTGGGTCCTTACAAGATATCATAGCCTGTGTCTTTCAGTGCATCCATGTATTCATTGGACGGGAGATGGTCCCAATCAGACATCACGACCAACTGGGCATTATGGGCGGCTTTAGTCATGGCCTCAATATCGGCAGGGTCATCAGAAATCATTGAGAACGGTGACTCTCGGTCGGCAGACGGGCTGAAGTATCGTTAGAGACATAATAAATACAGGCTGCTGCATACTTACCGAATTCTAATTCCACCGTAGAGACCATCCATTATTCTGTCCTTGTCGTGGGCATGGTACCAATATGTACCATAGGTCGTGGCTTTCCATTGGTATCGGTATTTGTCACCGGGCTGGATGGCCCATTGCGATAGTCCTGATACTCCGTCCGCCCATGGGGTGTTGGTTTGCCTGTTGTAGTTCAGTATCGTGCAGTTCTCGAAGAGGTATTTTCGGAGGCCCTACTCAATGCCGTGGAAATGGACAGATGTATTGAAGGGCAAGTTGTTGGTCACGTCTATCTATTTCTCTCAGTATGTGTTTTGAATAAAGGAGGACAACAACTCACTGTGACTTCATCTCCTTCATCCAGAATCAATGGCGGGCCTGGGAAACGATCATTGACAAAGATCATCTCCCTCTCGACTCCGTTCGGCGCGCCCCTCTGCCATGTGAGGTCAAGATCATAATGAACCTTGGCTGCCTGACTCAGAGCAGCAGCACCCATCAAAGTCAGGAACAGGGATTTTGTGTGTGTCATTTTGTGGAGTTGGTTGGTGTCAACCGATATTGAAGCGAAAGATTTTCTCCAAAAAAAAAACGCGTCCAGCTGCCTCCCTGCCAGCCTTATAAACAGAACGTGCTGAACTCCTTAATACTTGCTAAGCCACACAATCCTCACATTTCTCCCTTTCTCCCGTTGAAAACAGCGGGCCCTTGCGTTGGACATTGTCGCAAACAACGATAACTTGATCCGGTCTTGAATCCGGAGCAGAACGTGAATCTCATTTATTCAAATTGCGTACATATATACACTAATATTACCGGTGGTAGGCCGATCATTCTCAAATTGATAACGGTCGGATAGGCCATGGCCGCTTCCCAAGGTTATTGCAAAGACCACGAGGTATGAGATCGTGCGGAATCTGAATGACGCGTTCCAATCTTGATTTTTCTAGCTGTCTTGCTGAAAACAAACAAGGAGCAGGTGAAGGTATCTGGCCGTGTGCCTGTTTGTTTTGTCGGGTTAATTTAACGACTAGAATGTACTGCAAGCAGGAGCCAGAACACAAAGCTCCCTTGATCGCGATCGGTGAGGATGATATGACTAACATTTTATGGGCATTTGGTACCATTTGCAGTGCTGGCGATCTCCGACTAGTAAGGAATGTTGATGATAGTGACTCTGTCGTCTGGTTTACCAGCCGGGAATGTTACGTGCCAAGTCAAATCGGAAAGAAAGAGGCTTGCTAGCCATAATGCAACAGCAAATCGAGATACTTTTCGATCTCGAAAATCGCTCCTATAAGAGCTCAGCATCTTGACGCAGTAATATCATCTTATGCCAATGATCTATCCATAAACATACAAATTCATCTGGTTAATTCAACCACCACCAGTAATTGAGATAATTCAATTCTGAAAACGGCATTTAAATGCTAGATAGTAGAGGAAACTAAATTAATCAAATGCGACCGGTACCTACTGCTAGTCATAGCGTAATTGTGATGAGAACTCTCTATTCTTTGAAGCTGAGATGCTTTGGTAGTGCTCTGTTTCCCCGTGACTTATAGGACTCTTAGTTATAACCTGCGTCGTTAGATATCATCAGATTCCCATGTTCACTTAAGACCACTGCAAGTGTGATTCATAAGCCATGATGGATTTGTTCAAAGAAGGCGGTTGCTTTTGGTCATGATCTGCCGTACTCGTATTGCTACCTAGAAAATATAGAATTTACAGCTCTAAATCTCAGTTTTCATCTAGATTATGAGGGCCTAAAAAATGACGCCGAAACGATTACTTTTGGCGCCAGAAACGACTGTCTTTCCACCCGCAACTTGGGGGGGCCGGTGCTTCACCGCCCACTTAGCGCCGTTAGTCATCACCGTCCGGCACCTGAGCAGTGCGTAAAAACGATTCTCCGAAGTCGATGATCTTGGCCGAATTGGGTCGGGCCGCACGACAGCTGGGGAAGCTCAAGTCAAAGCTCCGGATAGAAATACGCGGCTCATCTGATGGCTTTCTCACTACTACTGAAGCCGTTGGAACCGTACGTTGATATCCGATTCAACGTATGGCTTACCATCATCCTCATCCTCACCTATGGGTGTGCTCTTCGAAGCCCGGGCCTGCTTTTGCTCGTCGTCCTTGGGGTCAGCGCGACTATCTTGATATTTAACACAACGGCTACTCTCGGCGAGATGACCAAAACCATGTGTCTGCTTCCCCTCGGCCTCGGCTCTGTCCTAACGTTCCTCGTTGCGGATCGGTCTTTGCAGACGAGATTTCTACCCGCCTTTACGACCTATGTTAATTTTGCGGTGTACGCAAACATTGGCATGATGGTCGGGACTCCCACAGGCGGCACCCTTCGGGGAATGTGCAGCAAAATTGCTTGCATTGCCCTCTTCGTTTGGATCGTCCAAAAAGGACGCCGCGTGGGATGGAAGACAGTCATGGTTCACGATAACTTGTTCGTTTTCACTGCCGTTAGCAAATCGTGGATATTTTCACACGCATGCTATCGATTCATTCTGTTGACATTGCCGTGCTTTGGGTCTGGACGCCGGTTTCGCCTTCTAGAGTTGTACTCTCTCACTTTAACATTCGCCCTGTCGTTGACTTCAAAACTTCCATTCGAGTATTTCTTTGGAATGGCCGATACGTTGGTTGTTCCGGCGATTGCAGGATGGTCGGCAATTTCAAATACGTTCAATCTGATACCGCGCGATACGGTAAACAACGACTTTCTCTCGAACCATATCGGGACTGGTGCAGATGCATTTCTGAGCGCGGTGTCACTGGCTGTTGCCGCTTTTGCTTGTTTTAAGATAGCTAGCGCGCCGTGATCAGGTTCATGAGGATGGTGGACTCATCTATTGAGGAATCTGTACAATCTGTTATAGTTTCAAACTTCCTCTGTTGGGGCCATCTAGTTAAGATTAGCTGTACACGACGAAATGGATTGCTGGGTTTGTGCGTATAGTTGTTTCTTCGTTGATTGTTACCAGATCGTGCAAAGAAAGAGTGAGAGGAATGCTCTCTTTGAAACTTGGCCCTACTTCCTCGCCACGGCGATTTAGCCGCTGACCATACCTGTTCTGCACCACCTATCGAACATCCTCACCGCGTACTGAAATTTACCAATCGATAAGCTATGCTGTTCCCTATGTTTGGCAGGAAAATTACAAGTAATTCACATACATCGTTGCCACGGATTAGCGTGTTTCGAAAGAGGGTGTGAGATAGGATCTCTGTGTGTAGGTGATAAATATGATTTCGATTTATCCTGTACAGTATCGCACTCTAGGTGTATGAACTTGTCGTGCTGAACTAAGTATCAATGGTCGTATGTACTTAGTTATGCAGGAAAAGAAATCATAGAGTAAAATAAACCAGAATGCATCGAAATATATATACACAATTTCAGCATCGAAATTTGCAAAACCTATCGCCTAGAAACCACCTGTCCAGTCTTGGAACCCATCACAATATGCTGGGCCGTCAGCACATAAGGGAACCCGTTCTGCTTTGCCTTCCCCATCCACTGCAGCATATCTATCGTTGGCAGAGACGCCCATCCAGGATCAGCACCAATAGAAGAAGTGGAGCGCTGGATATCGAACCGTTGGGTGGGGTTATATATCACCCTCCTGAGTATTGGAGCATTATTATCGATGTCCTCACGCCCGTTAAGAATGGCCTTCGATGCTGTCGCGATGAAGCCGGTCGTCTGACTGAGATCCATATGGCCGGATGTACCCTCGAGATCGGGCCGTGCACCGACACGTTGTGCACATTCGATAAAGTCTTGTTGGACGACAGAGTCGACTGTGTACGGCGTGTCTGCAGTCGCTGCGCTTGGACTGTGGATATACACCGGCAAACCAAAGTCCTGGGATACATTGTGAAGGAACTTTTCGGCCGCCCATTTGCTTGTCAAATAGCCATCATGTGAATCCACGGAAGATGTCTTATACGCCTGGTCGGCGACAGCGCCGGAAGAAAAGAAGTGAAGCGGCAAGCGGCGCGGAAGACACAGACGGGCGATATCACGGACGGAATAGAAGTTCACGGCTCTCAGTGCCTGGTAGTCATCCCAGAAGGATCGATTGGCAGCACAATGCACAACGATGTCGGCATTGCCGGACAGGTAGTTAAACTCATCGGATGTGAGGCCAAGATTGGGCCTGTCGAAGGTGCAGGAGATGGCCACGACTTTCTCAGATTCTGTGACTAGCTTGGTTTTGTCACGGACGAGGCAGATGATTCTGGACACACGGGTGCTTTCAAGAAGAGAGGAGAGGAGATGACGGCCAATATAACCAGTTGCGCCCGTCAGAAGCACCGTCATTTTGTCATTTGGAGCAGACGGTGTAGCACTCTGTGCGACATCAGCCCATGGTGTCGGCACAGATGTTTCAGCCTCCCAGTCGACCACATTCGCATCTGTGTCTTCTAAAAGACGGGCCATATCACTCAGTGTACTAGAGTTCATGAGATCAGCGAGTCGTGGAGAAAACGCAAAGGCTTCCTTGAGACGGCGTTGAAGTTTGACAAGCAAGAGCGAGTTTCCTCCAACATGGAAGAAGTCTGTCCCTCCTCTGATTATAGCGCCAGATGTTGGCAAGATCTCTTCCCATAATCCGCAAAGCTTCTTTTCTTGGAAATTCATCAGACCTGGCTCAGAGGGACCCGAAGTCGCAATATCCGGCAAAGGAATATTGTAAAGAGCCTTGCGATCAGTCTTCCCATGCACGTTCATCGGGACGCTGTCAATGGAAACGAATAGCGAAGGTCGCATATAGTTGGGGAGGGGAAGTGCGGCTTTGATCGCCGTGAAAAGATTGTCACTGGACTCCTCGCCATGCGATGAAAGGACAACATAAGCCACCAAGAATCTGTCAGCCTCTTCACCGTAGACAGCGACAACCGCCTGAGAGACTTTGCCGTTTGCGACTTCGACAATAGCATTTTCGATCTCCCCTAGCTCGATGCGAATGCCACGAAGCTTGATCTGATCGTCACCGTTAATCCGACCCTCATAAATGAGAGTGCCGTCATGGTTCAGGCGTCCACGGTCACCGGTCCGATATAACCTGTTCCATCCGAGCTTCTTGGAGCGTTCGTCCCACAAGTCGGTAGGGACGGGGATGAACTTCTCCTTTGTGAGCTCTTCTTGGCCAAGGTATCCTGCCGCAACTCCGGGTCCGCCAACGACAATCTCCCCGGGGACACCGATCGGGAGAGACTGCAGTGCTTCGTCTAGAATGTAGACAGAGTAGTTGGGGAGAAGGCTTCCAACTGGAATTGGTTGTTCAGTATCAGCGAGCCCGAAATTGACTTCGCCTTTGGTAAGTGCAATAGTGGCCTCCACAGGTCCATAGAAATCGAAGAGCTTAAGGCTACTCGAGTTCAAATCCCGGAAGCGTCGAACAATTGACTTTGGTAACGCTTCGCCACCGACAAGAGCCCATTTCCAGGAAGAGCACTGTGAGAGAATGTCCGCCCCTGCATCGAACCACATACCATATTCGGTTGGGGTGGCCAGGGTATGGGTGACTCCTTCTTGCTTCATGATCTTGGTGATTTCATACGGGTCTCCGCGTTTATCGGATGGGACCACAAAGAGGGTTCCCCCGTTGGCAAGAGCCGTGAAGATTTGATGCAAGGAAAAGTCAAAGCTGAGAGCAATTTGTTGGAGGACCACCGCCGCGCCCACGTCCCAGGCTTTTTCGACTGATTCGGCATGCGTGGCGAAGCAAGAATGTGGTAGTACGATGCCCTTGGGAACACCCGTCGACCCGCTAGTGAACAGAATAGCCGCGGTGGATTCTGCCATGGCCCTGTTCGGTACTTTGGCATCGGAGTTCATGGCAATATCAGACACATTGACGATAGCTGCCCCTGCCGCCCGAAGATCCGGTACTTGAGCCTCTGTGGATTTGTCATGGAGAATAACCCGCGGGCTGGCAACATCAACAGCACCCGCAAGCCGTTGCAGGCCATTCTTCAGATCTAAGGGGATATACGCTGCCCCAACACGGAAGATGGCGAGTAGCGAACAGATCCAGTCAGCGCTTGGCTCTTGGAACACGCCAACACTGTCACCATCAGAGACATGTTCAAGGAGAGTAGCAGCGAGCGTGTTAACACGGTCGGCCATCGCACTATAGGTGAGGGCATGTCCATGTCCATCCTTGATGGCTATGACATCAGGGTGTGCATCCACCATCTCATCAACGCGGTGTGCGACCGTCTCTGGCCATTCAGGGTTCAGCTCCGGGCCTATAGAGGAGGGTTAGTCGTAATCTCCCTGGTATCGAAGTGTAACATACCCTTTCCCAACGGCAACGCATCATCAATATCCTTTCTGGACCACAGCAGAGGCGACGATAGATCGACATGATCGGCAGGACTTTGTGTGGCCTGTTCTAGGACATTGGTGAAAGCACGAAGCAGCAAGTCCGCTGCTTCCTTGGAATAGAGACCCTCTTGCACTTTCAAAACCACGAGCGACTCTCCATCGACAGTATCAAGCACCTCCAGGTGCAAGTCATACCCTGTAGCGGCATTATTCCACGAAAGCTCCGCATCGCAACCGACGAGCCGCGAGTTTTCGTGGTCGCCTAACCGGTAGTCCATGAAGATTTGGAAGATTGGGGTGTGCATGGCGGAACGGTTGATCTCGAGCTCATTCACAAGAACATCAAATGGCACTCGCGAGTGCTGGAGAGCAGAATACACTTTGTTCCGTGTGAGTTTGATAGCTTGATCGAGTTTGGATGAGTTCGCCCGGTTGAACTTGAGCGGCAGCAGATTCACGAGGCAACCGACCGTGTTGATCGAATCTTTATCCACTCGGTTCGCGTCCGCAATGCCGACAAAGAATTGGTTGGTATCGGGAAGTAGGCGGAATACGAGCGCTTGAAGAATAGTCAGGTAGAAATGAAAATTCGTGCTGTGAAGCTTGCGGGCAATTTGCTTGACCTTGCGAGCTAACCCAGCTGGGAGCCGGGTCGACGCGCGATGGTGCCTAACGCACTGTCAGCAAATATTAAGCTCGATTTCATTGTCAACTCACCGGTAGGTATCTAGAACCTTCCGCTTTGAGAAGTGTGAGAACGAGAACAGCTCAATCGCACCCGGATCCTCACGGACGATGTCACGGAAGAAATCGATGTCAGCCTGCAATAGCCCAGATTCGTAATCTTGTTTCTGTCTGGTAGCAAACTTTCGGTATTGCGAGGCATCGGGAATTTGAGGAACAGCTTTACCGTTATACAAATTGTCGAGCTCCGAGAAAAGAATGTGCATACTTTGTCCATCCAAGGCAATGTGATGACATCCAATGAGGAAGTAGTGGACGGTATCGGACAGAATAAGAAGCATTGCTCTGATAGACCCCCAGTCCTCCAGATCATATTCGTGATTTTGTAACCTCTCTAGTTCGTCGGCGGCCTCAGCATCGGAGTATATGTGCTTGGTCTCCAATTTGAGCAGAGGGCGAGAGATAATATCCTGCATTGGTGTGCCAGTATCCCCGTCCGACCAGAGGTATCTAGTACGCAGGCCCTCGTGTCGCTGAATCACTGTGTCCAAAGCTCGCTCAAAGGCCGTCACTCGTAGCGGGCCCACCAGGCGCGCAGAAGTCGAAAAGTTGAAGGAGGTTTTGTTCTTCAAGAAATGATGGAGGAACCAGAATCTGGCTTGCCCAAAGGACATGGGCTCGCTCGTGAGGCGGGAATTTTGAATGACCAAGTCTCGTTGCGATCGGGCCAGTTTATCTGTGGCCCCTAGTTCCTTGGAGTTGAGGGGCTCGTCTGGAGTCAGCAGCTCAATGGATGATGTCTCGCTTTCACTAGGAGTCTGCAGTGGTGAGTAGCTGGGTGTAGAGTCACTGGGTGTCCCAGAAATGGTACTGTTGAAAATGGGTTTATCAGGTGGTGGTAACGATGCACTTGGAGTGTCAGTATAGCTCTTCGGTTCCTCTGCACAAGTGATAGATGCAGGTATTTTAGAGACGGCCAGTTGAAGAAGATCAGAAATAGAACTGCCGTCGAGGATCTTCAGAACCGGAATATCAACCTCGATCTCTTTCAAAAACCACGAGCGAACCATCACAGCCACAAGCGAGTCCAGCCCCTGCTCCACAAGAGGCGTTGAAAGATCAATGTTGTCATCAGCTGAGATCTGGAGAACCTTTTTGAGATTCACCAGGAAGGAAACTGTTATAAAATTAGTCAAGCTGTCGGGCAGTGTTCAATAGTCAGTGACTCACCTTTGACAATATCATAGATTACATCTTCGCTTGTCACTCCCTGCAACTGTACCCTGACCTGCGCGGCGGACTTGCTACCGCTGAGGCTGGATCCTTCTTCCGCGGTCAAGATGTAATGGGAGAATTTGATATCTCTGGTGTGAGTCTGGGGGATATCCAAGTCGGGTGACACATAATTAACACCTGATACAACTTCAGCCTCATCAAGGGAGTCGGGGCGACCGGAGAGAATAGCCTCTGCAAAAAGTGTGCAGAAGTCTTGCTCAGAAACATTGTTGTAGCCGAGTGTAGTGAAATACTCAAAGTCAAAGTTATCCTCTTGAGCGGCATATCCAATACCATGAACAGCCGGAATGTCCATAGCAGAGCCAGGAACCCCCCTCTTCTTGCGCTGGTACATAAGAGAGGTCATGAACGTGTTCGCCGCCGAGTAGTTACCCTGTCCGCTGAAGCCGATGGCTGCGGTGATAGAGGAAGTGACGATGAAGAAATCTAGGGGTGAGTCATAAAATAGTTCATCCAAGAGTTTGGTGCCTTGGACCTTTGGTTTGATAACTTTGATAAATTGTTCGTGGGTCATCTTTTCGAAAACACTGTCTTGAAGGATCATGGCACCGTTGATGACGCCGCCGACGGCGGGCATGGTGCGGCTGATCTCTAGATAGCAGGACCAAAGAGACCTTCGGCTTGTAATATCCCTGCGTTTTGTTAGCCAGTGAGGTGAAAGGAGGAGGAGATTTTACTGACAGCGGCAATGTTCTGACTGTCGCTCCTTGCTGCGCCATCCCCTCGATAAAATTCGGGCTGACCTTTGGAGACCGACTACTCAAGACAAAGTACTTGGCTCCATGGGAAATCATCCATTGACACAGAGACTGACCCAGCTCGCCAGCTAGACCAACGAAGAAGTATGTTCGATCCGGTCTGAAGATGATGCCGGAATCGATAGGCTGAACTTTGACTGGAACGGATTGAATTGACCAGTCAACCACGGTGAAAGGCTCAAACATAGAATGATCGGACACTCTGCTAAGCGGAATGGTGATAGACTTTGCAGAAAGTGTGGAAGTCTCAATTGCCCGCTGAAGAAGTTGACTGATCATGTCACAAAAACGGGGATGAGGATCAGTGATATCGTTATTGAGAAGAGAGCTTCGTTTGACATGGACGCATTGAGATGGGAGACACTTGTCGATTAGTTGTGATAAGGCGTCTGCTTCAGCCCCCTGGGAAAGATCAGCGTAGACGGCAACATCAGCAGGAAGGAGCTGCTTCAATTTATGCTGCGAAAATCGGGGATGGATGTAGAAGCTGTCGGGGGTACTCGGATTGTCCAGATTGGTAACAAAAACAGTCCTGACACTCAATTCTTTTGCCATATGCAAAATATAAGACTTGAAAGGCTCATCTGCCTCCCGTATCAGAAGAACCCCACCATCTGGTACAAAGCTCAGAACCGCCTTCGCCATGATATTGGCAGTAATAGATGTAAGGAACGATGATGGGCTATTTCCCATAGCATTGCCTGTAATTGGGACACACCACTTGGATGGTATAACTGCTGGGGACTGAGTGGAGGATGAAAGGGCAATAACTGTCTCGGACGAAGAAGTCACGCCGTAGATAAGACGCAGGAAACCAGCGCTTCCAATTTTGAGAGACTGGAATGAAGAAAGAATGCTGCGAACTTTGATGGATTTCGACGATGGTGCATCGGAAATTTGCAGCGGCGAAACATCATTGACATCGAATGTCGTTCCATTCTGGATCATCTCTATGGTTGCCTGTCTAGGGTCAACCTCCTTGGTTATAGCGCGTCTCTGGGAGTTGTAACGCTGATTCTTGTCTGTGCTGGGCAAGAGTCTCGGAATGAGTGCGCGTCGGTCTTGCATAAGAACCTCAGGCTCCGAGGACCAGAGAATGGGTTCTTTCCCAGATTGCCATTGCCTCAGAAGATGATGTCTAAGCAGAGCTTCAGACAGCATGTTGGCCGTTGTGTCCTCGACGGCTTCAATGTCAAGAAGTTGAAGATTTATTTTCGGATTTTCGGTCTTGACAGTTCGCCCGATGCCCACAAGCATCATGGAATATGGTTCATCTGCCCTGCAGTAACGAGAAACTAAAAGCAAGGTTCCTGCCACGTCAAACATTCTCTGTAAGCTGGTGAATTTCTGCGGCGTCAATGTCTTCATCAATGGTTCATCGAGATCGGTTAGGCAGAGGATGCTGGCCCCATTAGGTACCGCAGAGCCAAAGATTGCCAACTCTTCAATAGTCTCGAACAGCATGACCTCAGCAAACATAGAGGATAGCTTAGCCACAACACCTTCCACAATACCGAAGACTGGTAGCGTCGTGCCGCCGATGACGACCAGAGTGCCCAAAGTATCCTCGGTCAACAATGAAAGTGGGTCGCGAAGGAGAGAAACTCGATCATCAATGGCCTGGGAAAGAAAGACCGTGACGGGAAGAGATACGCTGAGATCGGGTGTCATAGTATCAATGCCCGAGAAGCCTGTTTGCCGGAGTACGGAGTCCCACTGAGGCAGCGTCAAGCAGGGACCCCATGGTCTTCCAGTCTCCGCAGCCACCCACCAACCTGGGAGAGTTCCCACGGTCATGCCACTGAAGAGAAGGTCACAATTTGTCACCTCTAAGGTAATCAAGTAGCCACCGGGTTTCAGTAGTCGGCGGACATTTGTCATGGATTGCTCCATGTTGGCTGAAACATGAAGAACATTTGCAGCAATAACCACATCGTACTGGCCTTCAGTGAATCCCTGCTCGCTTGGTGGGAACTCAGTGTTGAACGTCTTGAAGATCATACGGTTAGCATAGTCCTTGAAGCGCTCCTCAGCTTCCGGAAAGAAACCACTAGACACGTCAGTGAAAGTGTATGTTCCAAAAGCTGAGCCGACTTCGGGCAAAATTGTCTTGGTTGATGCGCCCGTTCCGGCTCCTATAGGAAGTCAGCCCGCTCTCTGAAAGCTAATGTAATATGAAGCATGAAGACTGACCAATCTCGAAAATATGCATTCCCGGATAGCGATGCGCAATTTGGGCGACGATGCGACTCAGCCAGCGGTTGTTTGGCCCAGCTGCCAGTCCATTTTCGTAAACCGCGAGCATCAGCCCGTCCTGGTTCATATACTCCAGCATGCTAGTACCACTGCGGATGACTTCAACAAGGTGGTCGCCGACCACCTCAACAAATCGGATATCTTTGCGGCCCTCATACCTAATGCAAGGCAATCAGTCACCTGTCTGAGATTGCGCAGATGAAAAATTGGGGTGAAATAAAAGAGATGAACTTACTTGCTCAACACCTCAGTGACGTCTTTTCTCTCATCATGAAGACATTCAACGGGCACCTTGGGATGTTCACCCCGAGAGACCATGCCAATCATGCGCTCACACCACCGCAGATAGTATCTGAAATGGGGCAGAATCTGCTCACGCTCTTCTGGGGTAATAGTCTTGGCCACATTTCGAATATACCAGAAGGCGACACGATCAATGTCCTTGTAAACCTGCGCTTCGTAGGGCGAAATTGTCTCGCCCATTGCCGCAAGTTGCCCATCAGGAACAGCAGGTCTCATCTTGAAACTTGAGAAGAGTGGCAGATCGTCTTTAGGAGAACCCGGCGAGAATGGAACAAGTGATGCACCTTCAATTTGGATGCATGAGCTCTTGCCATCTGCGGTGTACAGGTGAATATCGGCAGTCAGGCTTCCTTGGGTGTTAGTGCGAATGAAAGTTTCGTATTTGAAGGAGCGTTGCTTGCCCAAAGCAAGAGGGGAGAAGTGGGGGTTGAAAACTAGCGACTCAAACCGAGTGGGAACATGAAGGGACCAGATCTGACCATCACCGGGAAAGGACCATGCCGCGAAAGCTGTTTGGAGAGCAGTATCAAGGACGCCCGGATGGAATGTGAGATTGTCCTCCCATGAGAGGCCAGACTGGTCCTCAATCAGACCGGTGGCATATCCAGGTTTGCGGTTAATCTGCGACACGCTTTGGAAGGGCTCGGAGTAATCATAGCCAATCTTAGTCAGGCACCGGTAGAAGTCGGCTTGGCCAACATTGACCAGACTGAAGGGGTTTGACTCGTAACTTGCAAGTGTCTCTGGACCAGAGCTACCCAAATCTGCAATGACCTTGCCTTTCGCATTCAGGACTGCATTTCCATCGGTATTGGAGATTGAGTAACAAGCGAACTGGGCGGTGATGGCTTTCTCGGTTGTCTCGACCACGCTTGCATTGAAGACGACCTCTATACTGGCTGCATCATCGCCGAAAGCAATTGCGCGACCGATTTCTAGATCGTGAATCTTGATGCAAGTAATATCATTCTGAAAAGTGAGCTGCTTCGTCGCTTCGATGGCCATAGAGACGTAACCCGTGGCTGGGAAAACTACTTGACCCTGCAGACGATGCCCACTGAGCCAAGAGATCTCGCTCGGGCGAAGGATATTTCTCCATTGAATCTCATGGGGAGTGTTCGCTTCGGAACATTGCGTCCCGAGCAGCGGGTTTGGAGGGGTTCGGCGGAATTTGTGGTGATTAGATACGCGGGACCCAGTCCAGTATTCGCGTTGATGGTCAAAGGGATATGGCGGCAAGGTAGTGAGAACTTCCCTGTTTCCTTTGAACCCGGATAGGAGCTTGTCGAAAGTGTCGAACTGAATGCTGCCGGACCCAAGATGCATCCAGATGAAACCGAGGTTTGCAGATAGTTCATGAACATCGTTTTTGGCTCGAGATAACAGACCTGTGTACGGGGCTTCACATCCAAACTCCTCAAGCGTAGATGTTGCTGGGCCCTTGAGTGCCGGGTGCGGACCGATTTCAATGGTCATGTCGAACGGCCCAGCCTCCAAAACAGCCTGAGCCACTGCGCCGGAGAATAACACCGTGTTGCACATGTTGTCAACCCAGTAGCTTGGAGTGAGAATTTCCTTGGCCATTTTCTGTCCCTCGGTGACACTAGAAAACCATACAGGCCCTTTTCGGTCTTCTGGCTGTATTCCGCACGACTTCATGGACTCCAAGTAAGGCTCGGCACAGGGTAGCATGTGCGCCGAGTGATAGGCAGTGTCAACCTTCAGCTTCCTCGCAAACCTCTGCTCGGCTATGAGTACCTCAAGGAGCTCATCAATAGTGCCTTCATCACCTGAAAGTGTAATACTGGAGTTAGAATTTACTGCCGCGACCTGAATGCGGCCTTTGAAGCGTGAGTCGGTACATATGCCCAGGGCTTCTACATGCGAAGCGCCAACGGCCATCATGGCACCCTTCTCGCCGTTCGGCGATGATGCATGTTTTGCGTGCAGGCCACGGTAGTATGCGATCCTAACGGCATCCTCGGCGGACAGAAGACCCGCGGCGTATGCAGCTCCAATCTCACCAGACGAGTGGCCCACGACGGCTTTGAATGTAACGCCCGCAGCGTGGAGGATATCAACCAATACTACCTGAACAGCAAGGCACAGAGGCTGCGATACTGCCGCTTCTGTCACACGGGAAGTCTCATTACCGGCAAGCAGCTGTTCCTTGATAGTCCAGGTGGGGCGGTCCTCTGTAGGTAAGCTTTGAAGAATTGAGTCGAGCCAGGCAATTTTCTGTTGGACGAAGATTGAGGTCTCGATGAGACACGCTCCCATCCGTGGCCACTGCGCTCCCTGTCCAGTGAACACACCAAGAATAGCTGGATTATTGATCTGAGAGCGGCGAATGCTGAGCTCCGACTCATTTGCGGCGGCATCCGCCATGGTCTTCAGTTGCTCGGGTAGCCCTTCCTTGCTACGGACTGGAACATAAGTTCGATAGGGTAGTGTCGATCGGCGCATGCTTAGCGTACTGGCTAGATCATGGAGATCCAACGTAGGGCTGGTGGACAGGTAAACTGAGTACGTGGTGAGCATATTTCGAAGGCTCTTTTCGGAAGCTGCTGAAAACACTAGTGGAATGAAATTTGCGACCGAACAAAGCTCCGATTTTCTTTCAGAATCTTGCTCAAGACTCTCTATGATGGCGTGGGCATTGGTTCCACCAAAACCTACAAGAGTTAGCAACCAACGTGATATCGAGAGAAATCGCCTTACCAAAGCTGTTGATACTGGCCCGTTTGACCTGACCGGAAGCGAGCTTCGGCCAAGGCATGGGCTCTGTCGGGATCTTCAGATTCGTATAAAACGGTGCGACTTTGTCGCTCAATTCACTAAAGTGAAGATTAGGCGGTACGATTCCATGCTTCATGGCCAGTGACGACCCAATCAAAGAAGCCAGACCAGCAGAGCCTTCAGTGTGCCCGATCACGGTTTTGATTGACCCCACAAAGAGCTCCGTGTGGTCCTTCGAGCCATTGGGAAATAGTGCTGCCGAAACAGCCTCCGCCTCTTGAGGGTCACCAGCCTGAGTGCCAGTTCCGTGAGCATGGAAGAATTGAGGGCGATCGCGAGGTTCATCGATGTCCAGCCCCGCTCGGCGGTAGGTATCTCGGATCAACGCCGTCTGCGCGGTGTTGCTCGGCATGGTGAGTCCGGTAGTACGACCATCCTGATTCACCCCAGTCTCACGAATGATGCACTCGATGTGGTCCCCATCGGCCAGAGCTCGGCTCAAGGTCTTTAAGACTACAGCCGCGACTCCCTCACCACGAGCATAGCCATCGGCAGCCCGATCCCACATCGCGCACCGTCCATTCGGCGACAACATTCGCAGGTTCGTTTCGGTCACGTACATAGCTTGAAGGATCAGTGGTGACTCGGTCAATTGGGGGGGGGGGGGGGTGTACTCACTAGGACTCAAAATCAAGTTGGTTCCAGCGGCTATGGCCAAGGAGGATTCACCACTACGCAAGGTCTGCACGGCGTGGTGCACGGCAACAAGACTCGACGAGCATGCCGTGTCGATGGTCATCGAAGGGCCGTGCCAGTCAAAGACGTACGAGATTCGGTTGGACACAATACTCCGAGCTAAGCCGGTAGCCGTATAGGTTGGCAAGGTCTCGACATCGCTCGCCACCATGGTGGACCAATCATCGCACATCATACCAACGTAAACAGCCGTAGAAGAGCCGCGGAGGTCCTCCATGGGCAGACCCGCGCTGCAAAGGGAGTCATACACAGTCTCTAAGAGTAGACGCTGCTGCGGATCAACAGCATCGCTCTCCATTGGTTGTATATTGAAGAACGGCGCATCGAATTGAGCGATGTTCTCCTCAAGGAAGTAAGACTTGGTAGCGTTCGTGGTGCCATGGTGGGTTGCCTCGGGGTGGTAGAAATTATCAACGTTGAAGCGATCCAGAGGAACCTTTTTGGCAATGTCGTGAGGGTTTCTCAAAAGCTCCCAGAGCTTGCTAGGGCTATCGCAACCGCCGGGGAAGCGACAGGCGGTTCCGATGATAGCAATTGGTTCAGGCATAGAGGGCAGGCTTTCCTATCGATCCGTGTTGAAGAAACTGAGGAGCTCTGAGAGTACAAGATGATTGTTGACGTGGTTGATTGACATTGAGAAAGTTTTGTTCATTATATAGGTTTCATTGTCTTCGTGGTATACCGATCGTCTCATTGAGGCTTGGAAGATCAGCACTAAGGTGATATTCCACCGAAAAATTCCGAACACAACAACACGCCGAATTCTAAACTCTATCCTATCGTAATTCATTTCAGAACACTGTGTTCTTGTCAGTGAGATGTGGGTGGAGAATTGGAGTCGTAACAAACCTTTTACCATTGCCACGCGAGGTTCGGATCCATCATGAGGGTCGAGCCTGGGAAAATCTGATTGGACCCCATGAAAGGGAACCCATAATAAAGGTTCTCTTCCAGACCGTTTCCATTGAGCCCTCCAGCGGGGAAGGGTATCGGTAGGGCTGAGCTATCGTAAGCATGGACTGGTTAGAGAAACTAAGACGGTTGACTGACCTGAATTCAGGGAAAAATCATTATTCATAGCCTGGCCCTCGGTGCCCACATTGGAATCACCCGATTGTATACCCAGAACGATGCTGAGAGTGTCTGCTGCTGTCTTTGCTTCCACCGATGAATTCCTTGACCGTATCCAGATACCATGTGCGATTGTTAGCGCTGCCATGATTTGGTCTAAGTAGTGGCCATCGGTCAGAGAATTAGAGCTACCATTTCTCTGTCGCGCGAGAAAGCACAGTAGCATCGTGGCTGTCAAAAACTCATGCTTTATGAAGGAGGAAGCCCGCCATCGCATCATATAAAGCTGACCATCTGGGCCGGTTTCCTCGTCGAGTATTCGCTGAATCTCCAATATACCCAAGGCTGCCTCTATGCAAGAGCTACGCGAGTAGGAGTACGATATTGGGTCATCGGAAGATGCGGATGGGTCTGGGGTTAAATACTTGCAGTGTAGCATGATCTGACCCTTGTGGAACATCAGTCTGAGGAAGAGCCGATGCATAATCACTTGCGGAGGATCGGTCACCGCCGCGGCCATGCCTTTCATGCGGAGGTAGGCAGGGACTGTCGCCTCCGCGTCACGCAGAATGCGATCTAGTCGCATTACCTCATCATAGGTCACCGGCCGCACCGATGCGGTGAAATCCACGATCGAACCCAAGGCGGCAAAGATACGCCGCCGAGCGACCAGGTGCGATACCGTGGTGATCTCCGTCTCCGGCCTGGACGGAGGAAGCTCGGCACAATCCTCATCGAAGTCCGAATCATTCAGATTACGGGGCTCTACGGTGTCACATTGCCAATCCTTGATCATGCGTGGCATGCCCATCTGGGTGGATATCAGGATATCTCCCTGTAGGATAGTGGCCCAAGCCCGCCGTCGCATCTCTCCTGCAAATGGAGAGATTCCTGGCAAGTGAGACGGATCCCGGTGGTAACCCATGCGCAGAGCTATATTGACCGAGATTCCCGAGAGGATCCAGATGTCCCGGTCGGCATCCTTCCGGATAGAATACTCGATGGTCAGGTAGTGATACAGTGTTTCAAATATGTAACGCCCAGATTTAGTGTACTCACCCAGAATGAGGCACTGTACTATCTTTTCGCGGTACGTATCCACCAACGGATTACGGACTCCTGGAGATGAGCTGGAGTCTGCCGCACTTGAAGCCAGCACTGCGAGACATATCATGGAGAAAAGGAGACCCAACCACATGATCGAAGTCTGTGCTTGATTCTCCCAGAATCTTTCATACTACATTCATTCTCGTTAGAACCGCATTTTACTCACGCTATTTGGCAAACTCGTTCGCATACCTCCCGTGCAAACTGACCACTGTGTAGACAGGCTGAATAGTATGATGCCTATATTAGTCTTTGTCTGCATATTGATTGGCAGGGGCTTACATGGCGCCAAGTCCAATCGATTAAAGTACTGGGAAATATAGCGATCAACAGCGGGTCTATCGGGTAGGGCTGCCAGGATATCCTCTTTACTCGCTGATTTACATCCATACAGCAGGAAGGTATGCAGCATGGCAGGTTTTTCGGTATTCCCATAATCTTCGTGTTCAAGCTGCTCCTTGATGTCGGCGATCCCATCCAGGATGGCGGCCCAGTGAGTTCCTCCAACGTACTGGGCGTCCGAAGAGCTAAACCATACACTTCCGCCGTCGGACTGAGCTGGAGAGTCTGCAGGGTTAATCGCCCGTTCCGGTGAGCTGTCTTGGGGGCCATCTTGGGGAGCTGACGAGACGGGATGCTGATCCGGTCGATCTTGGCCATCAGCGGCGGTCTTCTGCATCAGCGAGACGACAATCTGCTCTAGCTGGCCCAAACGGTCCTGGACGGTTGCCTGGGGGCGAGCCCTGTGGGGCCCATATGGCCTAGGCGATTGTGGAGCTTGATTATTGGGATAGGCACACGAGAGCGCCAATCCACGAGCCGTGCATGTCAAACAAGGCTGGTTGCGGTCGCATCGTAGCCTATCGGAGAATTTTGTCAGATTCGATTCGGAAATTCGGAGGTGTTTAGCACTGACTTCCTCCGACGACATAAATTACAGGACAGCTGGGGTTTGCTCCGACGATTGATGGGAGCCGGTTGGGTGTTGGGTTCGTCTGCGGGTGGAGGATCCATTGTGGCTGTCGGGGATATGCAGGTGCACGTTTTCCAGCTATGTAGTGTATGACTATATGTGGTATGCTGGGCCAGACCACTCGTATGCACACAAGTCGTTTAGACTAAACGAGGCGGCACCTGGTCCAGGTTCTCCATCACACGTGTGATGGAATGGGTGGGGTATGTTTTCGCCGTAGAGCAGGATTGTATCGCCACATAGAGAATGAGATAGAACTGCAGAGCCAATAGAGAAACAGATCAGGGGCTATGAGCATGCATCAATACGAAGATGAAGGTATATAGGAGGGGTACTCGGAGTGTTCGATGGTAATTGACAATAAACGAGAGGGAAGCGACGTAAACACTCGCCCGAGGTCCGCTATGGTCTAACCAGATCTAGTAAGGCGCGGGTGATGTGCGGAGGATCAACAGCTCCCGAGGATTCTGACCAATCGGACGAACTTTGTGATATCCATGGATGTCCCAACGGCCGTGCCGTCTTCTCCTCTCCTTGGATTCCTCCGTATACGACTCTTCATCTCCGCTGTTCCTCCGCTCCGTTACTCCTTCCGCCACCACCCAATAGTTTCTTGCTGCTGAGAATAGTCAATTTGAGTAGCCATGGAACATCCGAGCCCTGGTCCTGGCTTCAAGCCAGCTCGGCTTTTGTGCCACGGAGGAAACAACGTGTAATCAACGCCCATGGACTTTGATCCCCGAGAAAATCTTTCATCCATCTCCGTTTGCGACCAGTGGGAGCGTTCCCTTAGTATATAGGCGCAAAGCTCGTCCATAAACGATACATTCCCTTTTGTGCCACTACCGAGTACACTCTGTAGGATGAACCTCTCTAACAATGACGAAACCGAACGGACTCGGATTGATGTCGACCTTAAGACAGACGAGGAGGCTGCCAAGCTGCCGTCGCATAAAATGCAGGATGATATGGTCGACTGGGACGGCCCAGATGACCCCAAAAACCCTCTTAACTGGCCTGCCATCAAGGGTTTTGGCCATGTCGTGATTGTGGCCGTCTTATCCATGGTTGTGTAAGTGGTCCCCTGGGTGAGACAAAATAGCCGACCATACTAATCCAGGTACTAGCAACATCGCCTCAACCATGGTCGCTCCTGCGATGGAGGGCGTCGCCAGGGATCTGGAGATCACCAATATGACATTAGCAACCTTCGCCGTCAGTATTTATCTACTGGGGTTTGCATTGGGTCCCCTCGTCATCTCCTCGCTATCTGAGATGTACGGGCGCCTTATCGTCTATCACATTTCCAATACTATCTTCGTCGTTTTCGTTGTCGCCTGTGCCGTGTGTCAAACTCCCGCACAATTTCTAGTCTTCCGGTTCCTCTCTGGCTGCGCGGGAGCGGCGCCACTTTCCCTGGGCGGCGGAACGATCGCCGACGTCATCCCGATCGAGAAACGCGGTGCGGCAGCAGCCTTGTTTGGCCTGGGCCCTCTTCTAGGACCGGTATGTAACTTGAACCTACTATGGAGGTTGAATTATACTAACTGATCTAGGTTCTAGGACCAGTCATTGGGGGCTTCGTTGCCGAAGGGAAGGACTGGCGGTGGACCTTTTGGGTAGTGGCGATCCTCGTAAGTGGTCTTGTTCTGATCTGGTATTCTCCATTCTAACACCATGACAGGGAGGAGCAGCCGGTATTGGGACGCTCATCTTCATGCGCGAAACACATCCCAACACCCTGTTGGAACGGAAGGCTGCATACCTGCGGCGTACAACCGGGAACCCTCACCTCCGATCAAAACTCGATCGCGGTCTTACAAAGCAGCAGATCATTGTCGCCGCCCTCGTACGCCCCACCAAACTCTTGATCTTCTCGCCGATCGTGCTTGTCATGTCCATCTACGTGGCTCTCATATTTGGCCTTCTATATCTCCTCTTTGCCACCTTTAGCATGGTCTTCGAAGGTCAGTACGGATTCAGCGCCGGCATTTCTGGACTGGCCTATCTCGGCCTAGGTATTGGCGAGCTCGTGGGGCTTTTCACGTTTGGCATACTCAGCGACCGGATTTTGAAGGCCAAAATGGCAGCGGACAACGTTCAGGAACCTAAGCCTGAGTACCGGCTGGTCCTGATGATGTGGTTCCCGCCAGTCATCGGGCCTGGGTTGTTCATTTACGGCTGGACCGCATATTACCAGGTGCATTGGATGGCTCCGATCTTTGGAACGTTTATCGTCGGGTTTGGAGCCTTCTTCGTGATCATGCCCTCTCAGCTGTACCTGGTCGACCTGTTCGGGTCAGAAGCGGCGGCATCTGCGCTAGGGGCCAACATTCTCCTCCGCTCAATGTCCGGGGCCTTTTTGCCGCTTGCCGGGTCGCATATGTATTCGACACTCAACTACGGGTGGGGTAATACGCTGCTAGGGTTTCTGGCGCTGGCATTTGCGCCAGTGCCGATTCTGTTTTACCGTTACGGAGAATGGCTCCGGAGTCGGACGACAGTCACGCTATGAATATTTTACAATATATTTATAGATAAAGTTAGACTACGCCAATCTATTGACAATCATTACTAATTTTTTGGTCCTCGTAACAAGAAGAAAGAAGAAATGATTGAAGCGAAGTAACCATGAAGGCTGGGGCCAAGTAGGGGATGCCGTTACGCCTTCTTCCGCTGAACCGCTCGTGCCACTATGGCGCACGGCATAACAACGGCAATGATCCCTGCGCGTGCGTTTCGTCTGCTAGCCTTATTGGCCCGAATAGCATGCACCTGGATGGCTAAACCCACGTGGCCAGGGGTACCTCGCGAGAAGGACACCGATCGGGTTAAAGGCATTCGCTTCGTCAGAGTGATTCGGTATCTGCAGACTTCTGAAGCTCCTCGGAGAACCGACGGCAACCGTCCCGATATCCATATCACCGAAGCTGAATTCTGCATAAGTGCCAAAACCATCGGAGCAATATCGCTGGCATTTTCTTGTTCTGTTCAAACGTACAGTTGGGGAGTTCTTCCACTGGCTACATTCATACTTCAGAAACGGTGTCGCTTACCTGTTGAACTGTTCAAGACATGCCCAACAACTCATATACACAGCGAGAGAGTCCTGCAGACGCGGTTTGGACCAAATCACTGCAAGCGACCTGACGTGTGATCCCGCCTGCAGCCAAATTAGCCCCACTCAGAAGGATTACAGCAGCGCCTTGGCAATTCTTGCAAATAGATTGGCTAGGGAATCGATATTCATAGCGCGATGCAGGGCGTTCTATCCAGCGTTACACGGACGGATGCCATGGTCCGTTCTTTTTTTGGGTTCCAAGGCTATCCTCCACTTCGAATCCAAACATATATAGAGGAGAACTGGATCTGATCCACCGAGACGGAAAATCTTAGATTTTCAGTCAATGCCAATTTTAGCCAAGTCGTCAGATCACGCACTACTATCACATCTTGACGACGATCAGAACAGCCAAGCTTTGGCACCGTGAGCCTTACCAGCCCTACGACCAATATGTCAGCCTCCGCCAAACCCACACAGGCGTACCGCACATCGTGCGATCGATGTCGATTACAGAAACTGCGCTGCGTGCCATCGTCTGACGGTGACTGGCTGAGCACGTGCCAACGGTGCTCGCGCGCCCGGGTGCCATGCGTTTTCAGTCGGCGAGCTCGAAGTGGGCGACAGCCCAAGAAGCTCGAACGGATGGAAGAGATTCCCCTTACATACTCATCAGAATCAAACGCATCGACGCCGCCGTTGAAATCTCCCGGCTCTCTCGCGTCGCAGGATGATCCTTTGCCATCGATGGCCCGTGTGGATCTCTTCGCCGACCCGCACAACCTGGCCGATCCATCGCTGGACCCAATGCTGGCGGATATATTATTCCACACCCCGGCAGACCAGATAGTCATGCCCATTTGTATGCCAATCCCTTCTCGAAAGACAGAATGGTGGTGCTCTCCTGAGTCACTGAGCCCAGAGCTCAATCTTACAAAATCAAGCAACTCGTTAGAGCAGACATACTATAACCAAGCCGAAACAAACCACGTAAGCGAAATACTCAACATACCAAGCACAAACAGCCCCATGCCCGACAACCGGAACCCCCCAATCCGAATACCATCCGCCCAAGTACAAGGCCTCTCCTTGATCCCTGTCGCAATGACAAACTACACAAGCGACCTGCACCAGTACCGCAGAGAAAACATCGACAGAAAGAACGGCAGCAGCAGTATCTACGACTACCCGATTGGCGGAGCAACCTATCTCGCGCAATGGTTACGGGAAATCGTATCCAGACAGAAATGGATCCGGGACGAGTTTCCCAGTCCTAACCCCGGTAGCCATGACCTCGCGGACACACCCACCCTCCTAATGATGTTGTCATGCTACATGTCGCTATTGAACATATACGACATTGTGCTCCACGACCTACGTCAGCTATTTACCATACTTCCAGACTCGAGATCGTCAACATCATCCCGGGCTGGGCTACGATGGGATCTGCGACTGGGTGATCTACCTCTAACGAATGACGGGTGTGTGCGGATTCTCAATGCCGTGCAGATATTGCTGGATGCGTTGGATGCCATTGAGAAGGATCTCGGTATGTGACTTGCATTCCACGTACTACTTTGCTCGTAACTGACAGGGTTACAGAAAATATTCAAAGCTCCAACGATAGCATTATAGAGTCCCTGTTTGGGAGGAATGTCAGCACTGGCATGGCTATGGAAGCGGGGCTAAGTAGGGGACTACGGGTGAAGGCTGAAGAGCTGCAAGGGCTTTTAAAGCAAATTCTGAATTTGTAGGGTGAAAGTATATCTAATTATAAGAAACTTGGAATAATCACACTGTGCCTACGGTATATTATGCTTGGTGTGCGGACCGGACGAAGTGCTTGTGGTCACTGTTGACCAAACACTCTTGATCCACGAGTAATTGAATTGTAAGTACTTGGTATCCCTAACTAAGCTTTTCGTTTATCAGCCATACTGCCATAATAACACAAAAATAAAAACATACAACGGTGAATTAGAAGTTCCGTGGTTGGTAATTGCTATAAAACATGGAAGCCACGTGGTATGACGTCAACCGATCTTGCTTTTTTGCTCGGTCCCCTCCCGCATTGTTTACCAATCAGAGCGAAGATGCTGTCATTTTAGACTTGCTACAAGCCTTGCTCCAAGCCTTGCTTGGTCTTTGAATGCGCCAATGAAATCAATTATGCATATGATGTCTGTCCCCACTGTCTCTCCTTTCTACCTACAACATTGTGGAATTCTGGCTGCTTCTCATCCCCTGTATTGCAGCTGCAAGTTCGATCAAACGGCAGGAAAAGTACACGAGGGTTCCTTATATCAAACGCATACGAAATGAACGAACCTGGGTTCGATGACGCCATTGCCGACGAAGCAGTGGCTCTCGACCGCACCGCCAGCTCTCCAAATCAAATGACAGACGAAATCGACAAGTCCTCGCAACATGATGCCCAGTACCAACAAGCTGCGCGTTGGTGGCTCGCAAGTACGGCATACCCTCTAATAGCTGTATGTAGAAACCTACTAGGTCTTTCTTCACTTTGGAGGTCCGCATTCTCATTATTCTTTTAGGGCACTTTCGGGCCGATGGCTAGCGCTTTCAATATCTGCTCTTTGTCCCAACCATGGCGAATGGACCTCACCAGCAGCGGTGGGACAGATATCCCGGATCCAAAATGGTAATTAATCCGATCAGATACACCCTGAATGATTCCCCCAGTAACCTCAAATGCGGTTGCAGGGTCACCGCTATCAACGCAATATCACTTGTCTCTGCACTTATCGCCAACCTAGCCCTTTCGCTTAACATGGCTCGACGCATCCGTTTCGAAATTGCCCAACCAATCATCGTCACAGGGTGGTACATCTCATCAGCGCTCTTGATCGCAATCTTAATTCCCTTCGGCGTGAATATGTACAAGCCCGAGAACAACGGCCGAATCTACTCGCAGAGTTATTACTATGGGGCATTCGCAGCAGGGTTATATTTCATCATCTCGTCATTAATGGCAGTGACTGGATACGGTGCCTACCGTGGCTACTCTAGCCGAAAATACAATCTGACCACCAGTCAACGAACGCTCATGCTGCAAACTATCATTTTCTGCTTTTACCTTCTGGGCGGTGCAGCCGTCTACTCCAAGGTCGAGGGGTGGCGCTTCCTAGACGCAGTATATTTTGCAGACTATACATTGCTCACCATCGGCGTGGGTAATTTCTCGCCCAGTACGCATCTCGGCCGAGGTTTGCTTTTCCCATATGCAATCGGAGGAATCATTATCCTTGGTCTTATTATCTCCTCCATCCGTACGCTTATGTTGGAAAATGGCAAGCAAAAGATTGGCAACATCTTGACAGCAAAAACGCGCAAATACCTTCTCAGAGAAGCCTTCTCGGACCGTTCTCGGGCTAAAGGTGTTGTCCCCTCGCTCGGGGAGATGAGTGCCAAAGCTGAAGGCCGCAGTGAACGGGAGCAGCGCAAACGAGAATTTATAGTCATGCGCCAGGTGTGTAAGCTGGCAAATGTCCAACACAAATGGCTCTCGCTCTTGATTTCCTTTTTGCTTTGGATGACGATATGGCTGATCGGAGGTGTGGTTTTCTGGCGCTCGGAGTCGAATGCAAAATGGTCGTACTTTGAGGCTCTATACTTTGCATATACAAGTCTTCTAACGGTTGGTTATGGAGATTTGTATCCGATCAGTAGTTTGGGCAAATCCTTCTTCGTTTTTTGGTCCCTGCTTGCCGTTCCTACGATTACTATTCTCATCTCCAATATTGGCGATACCGTCATTCGATTCATCCGTGACATTACGCTATTCATTGGCGAGCTCACTATTCTGCCTGGTGACCAATCCTTCATGGATAGACTCAAGGCACTGAATCGCATCTCCTGGGTCGAATGGTGGATGGAAGAAACGACGGGCGAAAAAGAAGGTGCACAAAAGCACGCATTGAATGAAAATCAAGATCCAAATAAGGAAAACAAAGACGAAAAGCAAGCGGCACAGCGCCCCGAAAGCGCCACCGAAAACATCCACCAGTACATCTACCTGCTTTTCCGAGAGCTACGCAACATGATTGAGTACGCTAGCAGCACTCCATTCAGGAAATTCGACTACCTAGAATGGGAGTATTATATGAGTCTTATTGCAGGAGATTATAAACCCAATGTTCTTGGAGATGGAGCCGATGATCGACAGGCGCAAGCACGAGAGTGGAGTTGGACTGATAAGGAAAATCCTTTGCTTGCCGAACAGAGTGAGGTTCAGTGGTTACTTGGAGAGTTGACTAAGGTACTTGATCGAGAATTGAGGGGGGCAAGTCGGGTTAATAATGTTTCCGAGAAAGCAAAGAGGGATGAAGACGAGGATCAGATCAGTTGTCGAGGAGAATGATATTGTCAAGCCAGGGCAATCTCGCTGGAGTCACAGGCGCAGCCTTTCAAGGCTCTCGGTCTAGGAAAGCTTTGCATTTGGTTATTACTGTAAATATACAATAAAGAAGTTGCGCTCCATAGTCGCACAATACCAAGCGTATAACTCAAGCTATCAAATCGTCTTGTTATGGGCAATACTTTTTCACGGCTGAGTTTTGCTCTGACTGGGGGAAATTAAACACTCAAATTAGATGATTGGTGAAATCGGCCCTCGTTATTTTTGAAAGTTAGGATTATAGGGAAGTGGTGAAGTAAAATAAATCATATGTATCAGGACAGTCGAAATCTGACTAAAATACCTAATAATGTACATAAATTTCCATAGGCTGATCAATTCTTGGTTGGAAACTTGAGCCACTTCTTGGCGAAGCTCTTCTCATCCTTCCCCTCCTCATCCCGTGGTGCATAGAATCTCCTAGAAGCATCAAGGTTGATATCCTGGAGCTTGACCCATCTTCTACCGCGGTAGAAGATCTTTGCGCCAATATAAAGAACGACAATAGCCACCACAGAGAGGTAATTGGCAAAGAAATTCGTTGCACTGGGTGAGTCACCCAAAGGCGACACGGCCAGATAGAACTCGATAATGATGAGCGCTACACACCAAAACAGGCCCCAATAAGCCGCCCAAGGGAAGACCTTTGATTTCCAAGGGAGTTCATCGACAGAGCGGCCTTGAGCTTTCCAGGCAGCACGCATACGGATATGTGACAGGCAGATCATGCCCCATCCGAAGAGAGTGAAGAGAGAGGTCAGGTTGGAGAACCAGCCAAAGACGGTAGCACCACCGTTGCTGACGTTCAGGTAGGCCAGCCCGCCTCCGATGATGAGAGTAGGAGCAAGGCCCCACCATGGACGACCCCAACTATCGGTGTTCTGTAGGATCTACACGTACTTTTGTTAGCAGTACTCTCGGACGGGTAAAAGGACCAGACTAACCTTAGGGGCCATGCGGAGTTGCGCGAGACCAACGAGTACTCTGGACCCAGCGTATCCAGAGATACCACCAGTGGAGAGGACAGAGACGAGAATGACCGCGTTCATAATGTGAGCTAACGGAGCCACTCCAGTGTTCCTATACATGATGACGAAGGGACTGGAATTGGTGCCAGATGCACCAAACAGATTATCATCCTTTGGGCTGACGTTTATTGTGACGATCAAACTTCCGAGGATGTAGAACAAGCTCAATCTCACCCAAATCGACCTGACAGCCTTTGGCACAGATCGGAGGGGGTTGCTGGTCTCTGCGGCGACTAGACCAGCATTTTCAGATCCAGACAAGGCGAAGATACATGTCGGCATGACCGAGATGAACCCCTTGAAACCATTGATAAAGGCCATCTCGTTCCAAAACTGGAAGCCGATAGTACCCCCCGGTCTTGCTGGATAACCTCCCTTAGGTCCACCGCCAGCGGAAAGAACAATGCCGGAGATGATGACAACGAAGATGAAGCCGAACTTGATTGCGGCAGCCACGACTTCGATTTCGGCGAACCATTTGACCGCTCCAACATTCATCAGGACAATAACGAACCAGAAGATAGTGATCAAAGCGGCGGTGGGAACGGCAGATGTCCAGAAATTGAGGACTGTGATGGCTCCCTGTACTTCGTTGGCGATGGTGATCCAGTAAGAGAACCAGTAAGCCCAACCGAGCGCAAAACCGGCGGATTCATCGACGAAAATATTAGTCCATTGCACGAACTAGCGGGGCCGTGTCAGTAATGATCAGTCGACATGAGAGAAGCCACCAGACTCACAGCACTAGGAAGGGGATACATGATCGCCATTTCTCCTATACTCTGACTGACACTCCAAATGATGGTGCCAGATAGGATATATCCCAAGAAAATACCAGCCGGACCAGCATTCTTCAATGATGTTCCTGATCCTAGCCAAAGGCCCATACCAATAGACGAAGCGAGTCCAATCATACTGATATGTCGAGATCCCAGCTGGCGTTGGAGCCCAGAGTCTGCGCCATGGTCACCATCCTCATAGATTTCTCCTACGATTGTCTCCTCGGCATCTTTGCTTGGAACACCTTTGGTGTCGCTCAAAGGTTTCTGAACTCCCGACATCGTAACAATGGGTGCGAGACCCGATATGAGAAATAGAAGGTAAGAAAGAAAAAGACGGCTGTTGCAACGAATGCCCCGAGAGAAGATCTGGGGACATTGCAATTTATATTCTAACGTTATCAGGTTTCGATCGAGTTGAAACTGCCAAGTGGCGAACTATACAAAGCCAAAAGTACATGTACCCCCTGTACGGAGGACCCGAAGTATTTCTCTTGGTATGGTAGCGATTGGCTACGGGACAGGAGTTCAACGTGCTGTCCTATCAGCACAAGGAACTGGTAATGCTCGGATCGGCGACGTTGATGAGGTACCCTTCAAGGAAGACGTCGGGGCCCCGGGAAATATCTCATCATTGGGTTAAATTGGCTTCCTTATCTTTGTTATCTTTATCATGCAATGTCCCGAATAGCTCTGGAGGCAACGTCGGCTTGTATTGCCTCTCACCATTGGCCAGCAGATGAGATAACCGTATACGCCAAGACGGCGACTCCTTGACTTTTCGCGCTCGAGCAGTTTCTGTAACCCTTCTACGCCCCGTTCGAACACCTTTTACGCCCCGTTGGATCAAACCATCTTATTAGCGAACCATTGTTGATTAGTTTCCACCGGCTGAACTTAGAATTGAATAGTAATACGGAGTAGGGATGTTCATATTTGCTTTTATGTTCTTCCTTTCCTTGGTGGCCTCACGTAGTCAAGAGGGTCAGTATGTGTAACTATGTTTAGCCGCAACGGGTCACCTCTAGCTTCGGTCTCATGCGTTGATGCGCTAGACATAGCGTCAGAGGAGGCCCCGCTCGCGCTCCATCATGGGGAGGTAATGTTTTTGTATATTTCAGCTCGTTATACACGAAGAGGTCTTCGGTTGGGAGACATCTCTTGACTACAACATACGTTGTGAGATGCCACTACTGATGACATAAGAAGGCGGAAACACTTCCACGGCTGGGCAGGGAGGTTGTTTGTGCAGATGCCAAGAAGGTGAGTGTATCTGGCAGGACATTGACCAATGAACAGAGAGGGTCAGTGCGCGACTGTTGTGGGTAATTCTCACCCGCTCTCATCCTTCTTCTCCCTATCTATTACGCACTCGCCCCTTCTTGTGGTGTCATAATCAAAAAGATGTTTATCGAAGAAACATCTAGGTCGAACAAACATCATATGGGCTCATAAGTGAATATCAAAACGACAAAGAAAATGTCGCCATAGATAGTTACCATGTGATCCATCACCCCATTCAGAAGCGGCTACTGTAGCTAGACTAACACACAATCATTCTTCCCCTGAGCGACTGGTATGACAGAAGATGAAGACATGCGCAAAATATCGAGTGCCTTTTTGGTATAGGTGAGAGTGGGGATCGGCGTCTTAACACTCTCAATGGTGAGTGTAAAGTGCTAAGATGTGTTGTTTGTTTACTCTAAAATCCCCCTTATACTAGCCAGCTATCATATATTTCACCTTCAACTTCTTTTAAATGGGGTTGTCAATTATTATGAGAATTCGATACCTTGCATGTGCAAAATCGGCTTAAAACTAGATGTGTTCAACTACAGGCATTACCTCGATATGGCCTCGTTTTCTTTTCGGAACCCATACGAGGGGATATTAGCTCAAGCAACCTAGGAGACGGGTTGATATTATGTGGAAGTATGCCAAGAAGTAAAGAAGGAATTGCCAAAAAGGCTTAGTGCACGCTTATAATCGCCTTCTAAGGTGCCATAACTGGCTGACTTATCGAGTCACTGTTATCGCAAGATACCCGCAGATATTCTGCCCGCGACTGCCTACCTCCGGAACTCGGAGAATTTCATGTACAACATAGAAGCCAGCTGTCATTCGGCATTTTTAACGCATAACGAAACCTGCTACCAACTGGTCTTCAGTAGACTGACAACCGTCACAGAGTCGACTTGAATGTTACCGCTGCAATAATAATACTTAGGCTAGTCGGAATGCTAAGGATGATTACTTACCTTGAGAGGTTTGAAGTTGGAGAGATGGCCGGGGGGTGGTGATTATACATTGAGCTTCGGCAGCCAGGCGAGCTAGAGGGGATCGGTAGAACTCCAGCAGGAATAGCTAATACGGCAGCGGGATCGGTTAGATATAACGATAGAGTGGTAGGGATATAGGACTTCCCTCCAGAGAAATGCAAAGCATTGGCCAGATGAAACACGTACATATAGGAGGGGCGTGAGTCGCGCGACCCGTCGACGTGTTATAACGACCAATAACTTGAATTAATATTGCCTATATAATAATGACCGTGATTTTGGCACCCCTACTGCAAGAGGATGGGTTTACGCGGGCTCGGAATCAGTCGCTTCGTTCCGCAACGACTATCTAGAGGACTTAGGCCGCCAAGATTTCATCCAATATACAGGCCATGGCTGGGTTCCAGTTCTGTAAATTGGCAGGGAGATTTACAATAGAGTTAAATTGAAGTATGCAATATCAGGAGATGAAATCGAGCTTGAATTGGGATTCCTAGCCGCTTAGCCTCTATACTTCATTTGTTAATTGCACTGACTCCTTGGGGGTGTAGGGCACGTTTCCGTACAACATATGTCCCAAGGTTCACAACCCGGGCCTCCATTGCCTGTTGCCAGTATTCGCTTTCCGGTGAGTTGAAGGCTTTTCTGTTCCAAGGTAACTTTGTTTTCCATGATTTTACACGATCAGGGAGTGCCAGTAGCGCAATACTTTCTTCAGGCCCGTCTTCCCACACAGAGAGTATCGAGCTCGCAAAACCCGTGTCTGCGATAGCTGACTAGGCAAATAGACTTACCGAGGCAGGGGAGCAATGTCAGGAAGGTGGAAGATCTATTCTCACATTGCGAACAAGGTTTCTTATCATTAAAATTGAGCACCCGAAGCCGGCCGAAGCCGCCTAAAGCCGTATGTAGCCGCCTGGAGCCGAGGTGGCTAAGCGGCGACGACCGGAGTGGGCGCTAGACGAGGATCGCCAAAAGTTGTACGGAGTACTCCATAATGTGGCTGTTTTAAGTTTTGGTCTTTATTTAAGAGAAAGAGGGGAAAAAAGAAAATTGCTAATTAGTCGTTGTCATAAAGAAAGATTTTGAATTCTATCTTAGAGGCCGCTGAAGGCCCGAACCCACGTGATTTAGTGCCGATCCCCACGTGACCGTATTATTTTGTATTAGTCAGATTGCATATTGAAATCGATCCACCAGTTGAAGGTCACCATCGACACTAGTAACACACACACGAACACCGTAGATCGTTTCCTTGATTACTGCCAATCCTTTTACCTCCAACTTAGTTAATTGAAGCTAAATGGACCACAGCTCACTTTGTCCGATTTCAGTCCCATGACTAGCGATTCTTCAATGGCGGATCAGGACGAAGTGCGCGAGTCTTGTGAATCAATTTTTCTTCCCATAAGTCGAGGTTGATATCTCACGGTGCATTTAGTATTGCGAAGATGGGAGGGCCGACAGGAACGAGATCGGCAAGTTGGCTCCAAAATTTCATCTCGCCTAATACAATGATGCAATGGTTAAAAAGAAAAACCAGGTTGTATCGTGGAGAGGGTCTTGGTCTATGCGATCGGCAAGATCGCTCCCTGATTTAGGAAGCCAGGACGCAATGATGTCGATCGTTGGACCTGAGCTAGTGGTTGTGGCAGCTTTAAATTAAGCAGGGCACTTTCCATTCAATGTCTGCTCGAGACAATCTAAAATGTCCACAAAGTCTACGCAGCTGCCTTTTCCCGGCGTGCAGCATGGGAAGCGCATCATTATATCTGTAATTGAACAGAGAGCGCGTGACGAACCAAACAGTTCGTGGATTTCGATCCCGGTCGACGATGGAAATTTGTCCAAAGGTTATAGAGATATCACGTTCAAACAATTGAATGATGCGGCCAATCATGCGGCACAATGGCTTTTGCACAATCTGCCTCCGTCTTCGCGGCCTTTTCAATGTTTTGCATATGCCGGACCTAAGGACCTTCGCTATCCGATTCTTGCTCTCGCAGCAGGAAAATTACAGAAGAAGGTATGTGTGCCACTTTTCTGTTTCCTTCTCTCGGCTAACAGAATTCCAAGTTGGTTCTTCCTAACCTGTCTATGATGGCAGAGAATCATGCACACGTGCTTCGAAAAGCAGAGTGCGAGGTCTACCTGAGCACAGAGCATGTAGCCAAGGACATCAAAGCAGCGCTTGATCATGCACCTGGAATTCGATACATGGCTGCCCCAAGTCTCAATGACTTATTCCGAGACACGGAGCCGGTTGCAATTCAATACACCAAACTCTGGGATGACGCGAAAGATGACCCGTGGCTAGTATTTCACAGCTCTGGCACAACAGGTGAGCCGAGTTGCTTTTCTTCGTCCTTTACGAATAAAGAGAGTGGCCTTCTAATCACACGAATTATTAACCTAGGCCCCCCTAAGCCAATCACACATACATATCGAATGGTGGCCAATCTAGAAGTTCCAGCAAGCTTGCCAAATGTCGCAGAGAGCCATATTCATCAATACGCTAACAAACGATGGTATACACACTTGCCAACATTACATGTAAGTTTTGATCTCCGCCTGGTGTAATGGCATTTGTTTCGTGTATTAACGATGTGCTAGTATGTGGGGATGGTGATGGTACTCTTCATCCCCCCATTCGTCAACATGACAGCCATTCTTCCACCTCCCGATCAATCCCCAGAAAACGTGGCGAAGATCTTGCGCTATGCCCGTGCGGACGGTGCTCTATGTACACCACTATTGTTGAGTCAGATGTTGTCTTTTGCGGATGGCGTTGAAGCTTTGCGAAGCCTGGAATATGTCCACTATGCTGGCGCTCCTCTGGCGCGCCACCTGGGGAATCAAATAGTCTCTCACACCAAATTAGCCCCTCTTATTGGCTGTACCGAGTCAGGACACCATTTCACTGAAACGCGGCCGGACGACAAGGAGGACTGGGATTACTTCAAGTTCCAGTCACATGCAGGCGTCGAGTTTGAGCATCGGGCCGATGACTATTATGAAATGGTGTTTGTCCGTCGACCAGAATGCCTCATGCAGCCGATTTTTATTGCCTTCCCTGAACTGGAGAGATTTGAAACCAAGGATTTGTGGGTTCAGCATCCTACTCGTAAAGGGCTCTGGAAGATTGCCGGCCGGATGGATGACTTTGTTTCCCTCACCGATGCGAAGGGATACTTTGTCTCCCCTTTTGAGCGGCAGGTTGAGCAACACCCGCGTATAGAGGCTGCTTTGATAGGAGGCAACGGGTGCTCCGATCTAGTTCTTCTCTTAGAGATTACAAACGACGGAGTCGATGTCGACACGGAAAGCGGGCGGCGTTCTTTCTTTGAAAGCTTAGAACCGTACCTTTCCAATATCAGGAATTCGAGTCTCCTCAGACTGGAACCGAAACTGACAATAATTGCTCGGAAGGACAAGCCATTTGTGCGGACTATTAAGGGTACATTGGCCAGGGTGCCTACTCTACAGCTTTATGAAGATGACATTGCTGCACTTTTTGATGGGTCTATGTAAATGGTTATTTCACAATATTCGGAGGTATTGATCGTTGCATGCGGTGAATGAAACAACACTTTCGAGAATGGATAGGGTATGCGACAAGGAGATGATGTAGGTTATATATATGCAGCAGTCACACCAAATAGTAGGGGAATGATCAAATATGGTGTTATTTATTCTCCAATCATAAATGGCACCGAATAAAAATCCATTAGTTAGCCCTAGAGTTATACTACAGTTAGTCCACCTAAGCAATGACGGTTCGGTAGATAATTTCAAATGAACCCATTCAAAGTCCCAAGTCGCACTGGTCCCGCCGCAGCACCAATGCTTGGCAGCAACAACCCCGCAGTGCTGCGGTGAGAATGGGTGCGTGTGTGATCTACCGTTGGCCCCTTCCAGCTGAGCTAGATTCAAGTATCATTGGGCTAAACTTCCTGCTAGGTAGAGTTAGTCCCGTCTCGGCACACTTTTGGACCTGAACCAAACCGGCACCCGTGGATGATGTTGACTGATTTACTGTCATATCCCGATTCAAGGGGCATGATATATCGGAAGACGGATTAAAATGAAATATTCCGAACATGATAGCCATTATGGAATGACCCTTGGCCGACTGGACTTTTTGACAACCCCATCTTGCGGCTGAATCCCATGTAAGCCTAGATCAGCCTGACAACGCTGACCCGCTCACCAATTAGCCAGCACAGCAGGTCTCCGACCAACTCAAAACTCGGCCATATCATCAGATCTGATCATTACCATGATAGATCCGGCCATCTGGGCAAAAGGAGTGGGTTCGATCTGACCACAACCCTTTGCTACCAGAAATCATCTCGCTTCGCGATATGTCCGACCAAGGCGGGGTTTTTGGTGCCTTCGGTGCGGTGCTTGGTTATATCGGAGCAGAGGCAGCCACCGACATCTGGTTTTCGTCGTTATTATGGCCCCAGCGATCATTCTCCCACCTCACACTTAGATCCATTCCAACCCTGGCTCTCCTGATGCCCATGGGAGGTCCTTTGCACAAAGCCGCTCTGAGCACCTTCGATATCGCCAACGCCCGAGGTCTCTTGAAGGGCGCCCACGAAGGCCACATGCTGGGCACCTCCTTCTTTGAGCAAACGGGCTGGACCTACACCATGCCTGGTACTGCTAGTTTCGAGCCCCGCGCAGCCCGGAACTGCATGTGGGCGCGAGCTCTTCAGTACATGCCTCTACCCGCCGAAAAACCTGGATCACTGGCAGGACTATCACCTCCAGCCACGGACGCTGCCATCGAGAAGGGCATCCTCCCGTCCGCCGACAATGGCCGCATCCCCTTACGAGCGAAAGTCGCCGTCTACCACCTCATCTTCACTCCAGCAACGGCAGAAGATAAAGCCTCGCCGATGGTGTTTGTGCGCGAGAACTGCGGCCGACCAGGCTGGCACGTTTACCTCAGCATCTTCATCGCCGAGCTCTCCGGCATCATCCTCTTTGCCGTCATCTACGCCATCGGCCGATCACTCTGGTGTCTCATTTGGTTAGCCCCACTGCTCCTCCGCCTCCTGAGCGCCTTCTTCGCCCTCGACCACGAGCCGCTCACCCCTATCTCCTCCTCCGCCTCATCGCCATCGACCACGCCGACCACCGAAGCCGAATCACCTCGTGATTTCGTCCTGCACTTCCCTCAATCCCAAGGCGGCGACCTCATGCTGCTCACAGGTCTCCCAGCCCTCGTGCAGCAGTTCTTCCGACATTACGGCCACCCAGTCCGGAACCGACCCCGGGAGATTCTCCAGCTGTGCATTATAGCGCTTTTTGCTGCTCTATTTCCGCTAGGATTGCTGGCCTCGACTCTCTGGATGTCGCCGCTGGTTCAGTACGCGTGGATCTGCTACCAGATGTACGTTGTCATGACGATGCATATCGTCCGCTACACGTCGTTTGGACGGGACACGAGCACGGAATCTAAGATCGCTGATTATCTGGTGGATCAGCCGGCGATTCTTTTTGGGGAGAAGAGGCATGGGGCTGAGACGGTGAAAGTTAGTCTTATTGCGACGTATCACGCGCGGCATCAGGAGGGCAGGGATTGTTTGGAGCGGTTGGTGAGCCGGTAGTCGTTGGTTTGGCTGCAGTGATGTCTCGAGTGCAACTGAACATTCGCCTTTTTTTCTTCCTTATAGTCGTTCCATCTGCATCAATAAATTTGATCTCGTACTAGCAGAAGCACAGCCAATAGCAGAACAGTGGGTTCGCCTAGCTTTCTAATACATAACCCCGCTTCTGACCTCGTCGCTCGTCTCTACGAATAAACACTACTAGCTTCTTGCTATTATCCACACTTATATTAGACAGAAAAGCTATGGGCCCCGATGACTGGGTGCTCGTGCGCAGCACCGAGAAGGACATGGGATACCCCCTGGCCACGTTGATGCAGGTGGTCTACGGCGAGGACATGGGCATGGGAGACGGGTACAGCAAGTGTTTCTCGATCATGTATCGACTGGCTCTGGAGCAGGGCGTGGTCGGCAGTGTAAATAGCCCTGACGGCACGGTCATCACGGGGTTTAATGATGATCGCGCTGAAAGACTACGACAACATCTTACCCCGGGGCAGGAACGATCGTTTCACATTCTCTGGAAATGGTGGGCGAGGTGTTCCCGAGTATGTATTGTGGACGAAGCAGAAGAAGAATACGATGATAATTACGACGACCTCTTTGGCGACGACGAGGCTCACTTCTACCCACAAAGCGACGTAGAGCGCGAGACGATCCACCAGGCAAGTGGGATCCGATACAAACTCCGCTTCAACTCCGTCTACAACAAGTGCATGGCAACGCTGTTCAACGCTGAGTTCGAGAACTTCGTAATACACCGAAGCGGCGCCGAGCTGGTGAACCTCCGACGGGACTTGGCGCAGCAAGCTGCTTGTCTAACCATTGCGATTGAAGCTTGCTCCCCGCAAAGCCACACCCCACAGCCAGCTCAAGTACCATACTCTCCAGATGGCGAGAGTTATCTCGCTCACCGGTCAGAGAGCTCCCCGGTTTGGCGTGCAGGGAGACGGGTCCTGGGGAGCAGCGATTTACCCGGGCTGGATCCTCGCTGCAGCGCAGGCTCTAGTATCGACTCCTGCCCCTGGCTGGGAGAGATCCATGGGTTCCCGCTTTACTTGTGGGATGTGAAAGAGCGGAGGACCGTGGAGGCATTTTCGCTGTGGGACGATTTCGATTTCGACATCCCGTACACAGCCATCAGTCACACCTGGGGCCGGTGGCGGCAGCGCGATCAGCCTGGAGTCAACATGAAACCGCGCGTGCCGTGGCTGATCCCGCGGAACTCACTGTTCGATGTCGAGCGACTACCAGATATCCTGGCGCAGATTCCCACGGATACACCCTACATCTGGTTTGATCTGGTTTGCATTCCGCAAGAGGGCTGCGGGGAGGAGCTTGACGAGCAGTTGCGGCAGGCCATGCGCACGGAAGTTGCGAGCCAAGCATCCATCTTCAAGAGCGCTAAACACGCCATCGCTTGGTGGAATACCGACTCCGCCCCGGAGACCTGGGACGGCATGCACAGCGCTATCCAGTGGATGTCCTCCGTATATCTAGACCGACAGTTCTCGGATGGGGACGAGTCTTCCATACGTATCCCGCCGTGGAAAGCGCACAACCGGATCCGGGCCACGGGGCTGTTCTCACCGGACATGGTCACCCTGCCCTGGTTCAGCTCCCTGTGGACGCTGCAGGAAGTGTGCCTACGTCCTGACATCTGGATCTGCAATAAGAACCTCGACCTCCTCACGGTAGGCGACAACGGGGCTCTCGTCGCCTTCAATACGCTCGTCTCCCTCGCCGAAGGAGTAAAAGACACGCTCATTAGGGTACTTAACGATCTCACTACCCCAGCAGACCACCTTCTCGAGCGCTGGAAGCCCCTCGTTCACCCAGGATTCCACGAAGTACTCGACCTCCTCCATCGCACAGGAATGGACAACCTCCACGAGCTCAAGCGCGAGCAGATCCTCTACCTAGCGACCAGCCGTTACTGCAGTCACAGCCGTGCGCAGGCGATCATGTCCGTCCTCGGCATGACAGAATGGTACAACTCCGCTACTGCCATGCCGGAGCAGCGCCAGCCCAACAAACCGGGCTTCGTCTTCGATCAGTACCCGCTCGCCTTCGTGCAGGAGGTCGCGCGCAATCTGGGCTCTAGCTTCTTCATCACCGCCGTTCTGGCGGATTACCCGCCCGTTGATGATGTGAAAACTCAGGACATAGTCCGGGGCACTATGCTCCCCTTCCGGGCCCGGATCTCCGAGCCGCGACGCCTGTATGTGCCGCACTTAGAGACGGCGGACCATCCGTCCGTATCGACTTGGGAGGTTCGCGGCGACGGGGCGGTGTTCCTACCGGAGGTAGAGATCCTCTTCTCATCCGATAGCGACTATGGCGATATCAAGTATATGAAATGCTTTGTCGATTTGAGTATGCCGGTGCCTGAGCATATTGTTGAACGGGAGCACTTCCAACCTCAAGGGAGCATGTATCATGGGGATCTCCGGTATTGGATTAAACAGCTCATTCCGGAGATCTACGGAGTGCATGGGACGTACTATGCTATTCATCTTCGGTACCGACCCGGACAATGGGATGGTTTGTTGTTGAAGGCCGCCGGTAGTGGGGGCTCTTCGCAGCCGGGGAAGATGATCAAAATCGGGAATCTCCATGTGCTGACCTTAGTGGAAGATGGGGAATATCTGCCTAGGCGTAAATCAGTGGTCGTTAACTGGATTGTTTTGTAGATTCAGATCTTTGTTATTATGATTGCCTTATCATATTGCACAATCTGTCTCCGTATACGCTCTAGAACAGCCCTACGACTTTATCCTGGTTCAGTGACTTCCCGGGGACCTTATCCCACACAATATGTGTAATGTATCCATCTGGGACCAGGCCATCATTGCCTTGTTTTCCTTCTTTATAGGCGAGGAGACTCGGTACCACGGGACACTGTTATAGTTGCAAATCCTTCAGGACATATAGCTCTTGATGTTTTCGTGAAGAGGCCTGTCGTTGTCGAACCTCGGGGCGTTCGTACTCAGTTCCTTTAATAGGAACCTGGAAATAGATTCGCATGAACGCCTTCTTGTCGCTGTCTGCCGCACTGTGACAGAGGTATTTGAACACGGCAAAGGGAGGCCCAGCGCCACCATTAAGCTCCCACTTTGACATTTGTTGAATATCCTCGGTCAGTTTCTCCTCGAGAACTCACTCTGGAGTGATGGTGTGGCGAAGGTAACTTCTGTACCTATTGCAGTGGGGGTTTCCAGAGCAGGATGACTAAGCGGCTATGTGATATAAAATCACTTCCCGAGGCATAGATAGCAACGCAGACACCTTTCCACCTCCACTTCTCAGTAGTCACCCCATGGTGTTCTCCTCTCTAGCACCCTACTACTCCCAGTGACGAGTCTGCTCTCACACCTGTTTCGCAGGCAGGCATGTCAGTGACCCTGTCCTAGGGTTCCCTCTTCACTATGTAAAATTCAGAGAATCCGAGAAAAGACATTCCGACGAAGAAATTTAATGGGAAGGCCGCAAAAAAAGAAGAAAGAGAGAAGAAACATTGTGAAACAGAGTTGTGCGGAGAAAAAGGATTCAAGGCGTAATGATGTGTAGTTTTGTTTTGCCTAAACTCTTGTTGGACATGGTGGTCACCTGACCATCAGCCCGGTGCGGCAGGCACCAACCCTCCATAACTAGATAGTCGGGCATTCTGCCCTTAGGAATAGACAACTCTCTCCCTCTTGCATCGCACCACTACATTGTAGTCCCATCAATTCTCAAGCTCGTCTACGGAGGCCGATACCCTCCATGGGTGACTTAATTACTATTGGTCAATATTGCCTGGCAGAAAACTACTCAATGCACTCAACTTGATTTTTCATTCTACCTCAATACTAAACAAGTAAATTAAGTCACTTTTATCATATCAACTACTTCGTCGTCAATAAATATTCCAAAATCTGCTCTAAAAACTACCCTGAAGACTACTCCAAAGACTACTTTAACAACTACTCTATTATCATTTCTTCCATATTAGTCGATCTTGAATTTATAAGCAGTCTTTGGGGGCCAAGTGTATTCCTAGATATTTAGCGGGGTTTCAAAGCTCATTTTGCTTTGTATTCTCAAAGTCCTCATACCCTAAATCTTCCTTATCTCACTTTCAAAATGTCGGTCGGACCTGATCTTGATGATGACGCTGTATTGAAATGGCTCGAAGCGGTACGGCTATTTCTTCTAGCAAATCGCAGAACAACTAACTTATAGCGATATTTAGTTCCACCGAGCGAGCGCTACTCTCAACACCGATCAGTGGCTTGATGAATTCATGACCGATGATGTGGAAATGCAATATGCAAATAACCCTGTGATCAAGGGCAGCGAAGTGCGGCAGATGTTCAAAGCCGTCCTCGGCCAACTGGACATGATGACCCACGAGATCCGCTACTTTGACTATGTCGCCCCTCGTATCTATCAAGCCGCAACCATCCGATATCTCGTCAAAGGAGACAGCCTAGACACCGACCAAATCACTATTCCAGGCTTTGCCGTCTTCTCCGTTCGGAAGGACGATGACGGGCGTGTAAAGTGCTACCGGGCAGAGACATTCCTGGAACCATCGGCAGTGTTTCAACGAATGGCTGAAAAATCAAGCCAACCTTAGAATATTCGTGGTAGGCATATTGGTGGTTGAGGTGATAGACTTGATATCTAGACCATTACTGCATGTATCCATGTTTGCATGGTTTGTTTTTCTGATATATATTTCTACCATACACCAATGATCTATCCACAAATATGCCAATTCGTCTGATCTGCGTTTAATAGCTGCAATTTTTGAACTGTCACTGAAGCTGCTTGACCGACGACCAGTCGTGAGGATTCTCCTGAATAATGACTCCGCGGGCTGTCCTGAAATAGTTTACGAAATCCACCGCAGCGCAAAAGGGATGGGAGAGACCAAGAATTATACATAAGTTTCCCGTTCTGAAGTTCATCTCATTTTTCCGATCGTTTGTGATCTACCGTCCCTAGATATAATATTATATGAAATTAGGCCCCTTGCGCATCCAGAGTTTGCTGGCGTCTACAATACAAATGTAGTCCTTTCAGTGCAGAGCATATTTCAACGTCATCAGCATGGCTTAGAAGGCTATAGGCGTCATAATCCAACCACATTTGCCTTGTTCTCGGAGATTCAGCATCTGCCAATGGTTTTCTGTTAAGTGCTAATGTTAGACAAATTCGAGGATCGATAAAAGCGAACTTACTCATTGCCATTGAAGACTTCAAAGCCGGTGGAAATAATGAGCGCAGGCCGAGCAAGATCGGCGATAATCTGCTTGACTGGGGCGGCAGCAAAGGGTGATATTATGATCGATTCCTTGTCAATTTCCGCGAATCCTCCTACACCGTGAGTTCCAACAATTTTGAATCCCTTCTTGGTCAGGATCTCTTCCGCGACCTCTGTATAATCTGGGTCCTGAGCAAGTAATGGCAATTTTTTATTGCCACGACAAAGTTAAGCGATAGTGAGAGCCATCGAATGCTGAATCATACAACCCATAACATTTTTTACCTCAGAGTCCTCATCCCAAGAGCCGTACTGCCTTTTTAGCCATTCAGGTGCGGAGCGGCAAAAATCACCGAGCCCGAAGCAGAGAACTTTTTTCACAGTGTTTGTACCGAGTATATCTTGGACCAAGGCTACCAAGTGCTTACAGGTCTTACTATTCTGCCACAACAAGTATTTCTCGTCGAAGACTTACATAGGTTGTGCTAGAAGCTCTCGGAAGTTTCGTGCAGTCTGATTGCTCCAATCCACAATATAAGAGCACAGGTAAGTTTCAATTGGGTCGTTGGGTTGTGCTTTCACAAGTTGCCAATATTCTTGGTGCTTGACATGGGGTTTCCTAAGAAAAAGTTAGATTGCAGGCTGAAATTGGGTCGGAGTACCATACCCACGTACCAGATAGGATTTGGTACTTGGAACATGGGATTGGAAATTTGGATTATGCTTCCATCGATTCGACGGACTGAAAATCGCTCCATCGCATAGGATTGGCGCAATTGTTGTTCTATGTCTTCGAGATCTTCTTTCATCCAAAGCCTGGTACCAGAACTATACAGATCTGCGGCTATTTGGCTACTGATCCGCCAATTCGTGCACCCGTAGTCGAGCGGTCTTAGAGTTTGTGGCATGGTCTCTTAGCTGCTGATCGAGCAGAGGTGAGGAAAAAACCCAGAATTGTTTGGAAAGGGGAGAAAATTATTCGTGTGCAAGGATCAGAAAAGAAAAGGCTAGGATTGAGCTGGGATACTCGATGATTGTCTGCTTTGGGTATGGGTGCAGTGTCGGTCTTAGAACCCCTTGCTGAGGTGGATCTAGTATCGGGTCTGATCGGCGTGGTGTACCGAGAATGGGGTGAAAGGGTATATAAATTAGAAACCTGACATAACCATGTTGGTTGTTGGTTGTCATAGTGGTCTTTTTGGTAGAGCGTTGGCTTATCAGATGAGTACCCGTTCTGACGAGGTGGTGTCAGGCCCACCAGCCCTAACAGTCGGATACATTGACGACGTCTGCTTTGAGGGATCAAGAAAAATTCGACCACTCTGCTGCTACTCACCTAACTAGTTATTGTATGGGTTTTTTTGTTTACTGAATTGGTATTAGTCCGGTATTTAATTGGTATTTTATTAGTATTAATAAATTAAAAATATTTTTTTCCTCTCTTGTAGTGTCCCATCAGCACCCGCACACGTATTATCTACAGTGAGCGACAGGCTTGGATATGGAAGCATCGTCTCGGCTTCACAAATTGATCTGCAAATTCCCACAATGGGTTTATTTACATCTCTCTTGTCACACAAAACGTGCCGTTTGGCCATAATCACCCGGCCGATCCTCTACCGTAACGGCAACTCCATAATTGACCATTATATTCCGCTCGTCACTCGGATACGCTAGTTTCTCCTGACTGCTTGACGGACTGGTAGAACGGTATGCACTTGCCGACTGGTACGACTCCTCCTTACCCCTAAAGCTATTCAAAGGAATATCCGTTCCTCTGAACGTACCCGAGCGGTGTGATGGCATACCAGTGCCCCCACGTCCCCGTAAGTTGTACGAGTCATACGGGTAGGATGGCTTGGAGGGCGAGATAGCAGCTTTAAGGACGCGATAAAGGCCGGGGCAACAACCGATCATGACAGCTAGGATAATGACAGTTAGTAAGACGATTCAATATGCAAATGGGAAAGCGGGAAATATAAGCATACCGATTGATGCCTCGATGGTTCCCCATAGCGCTAGCCATGATGGGGTGGGGACTCCGTTTTCAGTCTCACCCAACTGAACGACGCGGACGGTGGAAATAATGATGCAGACCCAGCCGAAGCAGAATAGCCCGCCAATGCTCAGTTTTTGGCGGCTTTTCATCTGCAGATTCCAGATCAGGCGGATTGGGAGGATCATGACTTGGCGTCGAGTTAGCTCAGTTCAAGGAATAAGGAGCATAGTACATACTCGCTAGGTCAGTGACTATATCCACCCCGTATGCGTAGTACAAGCTGATAACGGCCGCCCGATGGTCGCGTGGAGTATCGCATTGGCCTGCAGTAAACCAGGCATGGAAGCTCGAGCATGACAACCACGACGAGATAATGCAGCCAATAATAAACTGAGAACAATGTGGTCAGTAATTTGAAGACCAGCACTCAGACGGGAAATCCGTACCAGGACACAAAATCCCATAATAACCCACCAGGCGATGATGTACTTCTTTCCAACCAACAACCTTTTATACATGGCCAAGAGCGAGAACTTGATCATCCACAAGCAGAGCCATAACGAAGATGTCGTGACGAAAAAGACAGTCTGTAATCGGAGTACATCTTCCGAGATGGTGGCATAAGGGGGAATCGTTCCGGCACTGACTGCTGCTATCCGAAAGATGGCAGGAGAAATGTAGATATAGAGAATGCTCAATTCCAAGAAGAATATGTAAGCGATAATCAGAAGGTAATCTTCAGCCTTGAGGTCTTTGTGACTCCGAATGGCACCAGCAAAGCGAGTGCCTACAACCAGTGAGGTAAGCACAATCAAGGCAATGCCAGTACCTTTGATAGTATTGGGCCCAAAAGTGCCCGTAATGGCCTTTCCCATCCTTTATGGTGAGACTGAATTTTGAGAAAGTACGACAGGGGCCCTGTCATCCATATACATAGAGTCATTTCACCAGAAATTAACGAGCACATGGTAGCAATTATCTTGAGTTTGATTACAGATGGACCACTTATAGCCACCATATGCAGACTTGGAGGGGTACATGGTTTAAAGTGAACAGGGATTGTAAAACATGCACGAGGGGAAATATACGCATTTCTCTCGAATGCCAATACTACATTAATTGTTGAAGATGCATACCCTGGCAGCCCTGGGCCAATGACAGAAGATATATATAGCACCGGTGGGGTGGATGGCCCGCGTCCTCAGCCACCGCGGTTGTGCCTCCCGTGGTCATTGGGGAAGCCGATTGACGGGCCGAGGCGCACATGGAGGGGCCTTGGACAGATAAAAAAAAGAACCAGATCTAACTAGACAGGCCCATGGTGTGACTCAGTGTAACGGTATCCAAAGAGAGAATATCCAGTCGATCTGAGAAGGAACAAAAGACAGACAGACTTCGGTCAATGCTGACACAAGGCTGAGTGAGATTTCGAATTGAGTTTGGACTTCTGAAACTAAACCCGCGCCCTGCATAAGCCCCGGACCCCTCCGGAATGCCCATGCGTGGTGTTCTGCGGTGCCGGCTCGCTTAGAAAATTTGTATCTTTTGAGAGTTACTTGCAGGAAAAGAAAGAGTTTGTGCCAGACAAATATAATTGCTTCGCTTCGCTCCGCAATAACTTTACGTAATACTGATATGGGCGAGCGAAACAATCGCTGGTCCTGGTAAATTTAGAAGCAAAAGCCACAAGTCCCTTGTTATGAACTTCAGGCTAGCATAAATTTTCGGCCTGCTCCGCTTCGCTTAGGTCTGGAAGCGGGAGTGTCTTACGCGTTAACGAAAGCGAACAGCCTAGTCATAATATATGGCCCTATTAATTACTCAATTATACCTAATGCATCCCCGGAACCTCATCGGATCAGAGGCTAACTGCTAAAATACATAAGTTCCCTTCACCTCGTTTCTTCTCTTTTTTTCTTTTCAAATCATTACTTTTGTCTATATATCACGTTCGTTTCTGTTTGGGTTGCTCGCATAGCTTTTGGATCATGCATATTTCGACCCTTATTGGCGGGCTATCCGCGATTTGCGGATTGACTCTGGCCCAGGCCACTGGGACCGGCCCGGTCATTGAAGCGGATAATTTCAGCGTCACTGGCGCATTGGAGGACCTCGGTGTGAATGTGTCGCAAATTCCTGCATTGGAGTCATTCACCGCCATTGAGACACGGTCAACCGATAAGGCCTGTGCAGCTGCTGTAAGTGAAAGACTGGCATAAATGGCAAGCTCGCAAGCCATGGAGCGAAAATTTATTCTAAGTTTCTCTTAGTGCTCAAGCTTGAGCTTCCTTTTTGGCTCCAAAGTTGCCGCCCAAGATACTATTGGGTACAGCAACTTCACTAGCTCGTTCTGGTCAGTGCAGCAAGAGGAGGTCCAGCCTCGTTGCATTTTTCGTCCTACCAAGAACACGGAGGTCAGTACTGCAGTTTTGCTTTCCCGGTTGACAGGCTGCGAGTTTGCTGCTCGCAGTGGCGGCCATGCGGCCTTTACCGGAGCGTCGAGCGCGCCTGGCGGAATCAGCATTTGGTTCAAGGATATGAATGCCGTCACCCTTAACGCAGATAAGACAGTTGCCTCAATTGAGCCTGGAAACAACTGGCTTACCACCTACACTGCCCTTGAGCCTCATGGCTTGGCTGTCATTGGAGGTCGTGCCGCCAGCATTGGTGTTGGTGGTTTCGTTTTGGGTGGTGGAATCTCATATTACTCCAACCTGTATGGATGGGCTTGCGACAATGTTCACAGCTTTGAGGTAAGATTCTACACTTGTCATATCTTATACCGAATGGATTACTAACCAATCATATTTAGGTCGTGACCGCTAGTGGTGTAATTGTAACCGCGAGTGCAACTTCCTACGCCGACCTATATTGGGCTCTGCGCGGCGGTGGAAACAACTTTGGCCTTGTCACCAAATACAATCTGTATACCATCCCCTCACCAAAGCTATACGGTGGTGCCAGGACTTTCCTCCAAACCGAGTTTCCTGAGGTTATCAATGCTTGGATCAACGTGATCAACAATGCGACCATTGACGGCAAAGCCCAGCAATACGTCGCCTTCCTCCGGACCCAAGATATGAACCTTGCCTCTGCTGAGTTGACCTACGTGAACAATGACCCCAACCCCGAAATCTACAAGCAATACAGAAGCATTCCCGCCATTTCCGACACATCCAGTGCCAAGACCCTTGTCGAGTACGTCGAGTACCTGGAGAGCGAGAACCCATTCGGTCTTCGCGAGGTGTACTGGCCTATCGCTGCGGCTCTCGACGAGAAATTTGCCAACTGGGTTGTGGATCTCTTCTACTCGATGATCTCCGAGGTGGCCGATGTCGCCGGCGCCCAGCCCGTGCTCATCTACCAGGGTATCACTGAGGCCATGTTGAACAATATGAAGAACTACGGTGGTAACCCTCTCGGACTCGCTGGCTCATCTGGCCCTGTTCACCTTTTGCACATTTCTTGTTGGTGGAAGAACGAGGCTGATGACGAGACTATCTACGCGTTTGTCAACAAGTTCATGGAGCAGGTCATTGCCGAGGCTAAGAGCGTCGGAGTCTTCAATGAATATGTCTACATGAACTACGCCAGCATGTTCCAGGATGCTGTAGCTGGATATGGTGCTGCTAACAAGGCTCAGCTGAAGAATATTGCCAAGAAGTACGACCCCAGGGAGGTCTACCAAAAACTGCAGCCTGGTTACTTCAAGCTTGATGGTCCTCCTGTGACCCCATCTTTCTAGAAACACTTGGGGATAGAGATATCATCTACCGCTGGATATTAATGTACGTATAAAGAATTTCAGATAATAGCTAGCATATTATCTATAACATAATTTAATATCTGTGGATAATATACGTATTGCAGTGGGGGTTTCCAGAGCAGGGTGACTAAGCGGCTAGTGACAGTTAAAAGCACTCCCGAGGCATAGATAGCAACGCAGACACCTTTCCACCGTCACTTCTTAGTAGTCACCCCATGGTATTCTCCTCTCTAGCACCCTACTACTCCCAGTGACGACTCTGCTCTCACACCTGTTTCGCAGGCAGGCATGTCGGTTGCCCTGTCCCCCGCGGCAGGGTCCCCTCTTCAGTATTATTATATACAGGAGGCTAAATGCTTTTTATTATTTTCTTAACTTTTACTTTTCTTCCTACATTTAATCATTCGGTTAGATGCAATGATCTGAGTCTGCATTTAGACTCGCTTGTAATCACGGCAGCCATGTCCTAAACACTGCGGGCTTTTAGAAGAAGACATGCTTATGGTGTGTTTATTGCGCGGATCGGCGAACTTTTCACGACAGGCCCGAGTTTGTCAGGGATTGAGGGGTTGCGGGTCCGGATGATAAGTCGCTCTGTGATTCGCTCGCTCTGGATGTTGAAAAATCGCTCGGTAATATGCTCTTATATGCTTTGTTAATTCCGACGGATTTAGGAGATATGCTGCCGTAAAGGTTCTATTGTATATCATAAAAGGGCTTGTCAAATATAATTATGACCCCAGACTCTTTTAGCTGAATCATCCCACCATAAACAAACCCTCGAAATGGCACCGAAGTTCACCAAACTCCGCCCTTTAGGCAAGAATGGTCCCCTGGTGCCAGCCATTGGATATGGTATGATGGTCATGACGTCCCCTAGCTACGGGGCTTCGCTTGAAGATGACCAGCGTTTGGCCCTGCTTGATCGTGCAGTCGAAATTGGGGCAACCTTTTGGGACACGGCCGAGTGAGTATTTCGTTCAAAGTCATATCGTTTTAATGTCTCTGACAAAGCAACAGTATTTATGGTGACAATGAGAAGCTTTTGGCTCAATGGTTCAAAAGATCTGGGAAGCGCGACCAGATCTTTCTTGCGTCAAAATTTGGATATGTCAAAGGTAGCCATACGTTGGAGATCGACACATCTGCTGCCTATACCAAGAAAGCTTGCTATTCCACCTTGGAGAACCTAGGCATTGAATATTTGGACCTTTGTACGTGTTGAACTATGCAATCTGCATTCGATATATCATAACTTCTCCCGCCATAATAGCTAACGTGGCCTTAGACTATGTCCACAACGTGGATAAAGTTACTCCTATTGAAGAGACCATGCGCGCTCTCGTGGAATTACAGGCGTAAGGCAAGCCATACCCCCAATCAAAACTAGGTATTGACTGAGCATTTCAGCGAAGGCAAGATCAAGCACATCGGGCTATCGGTAGTTTCCTCCAGCACTATCCGCCGGGCGGCTAAAATAGCCCCTATTACCGCCTACCAACCCGCCTACTCACTTTTCGAGCGTCTGATCGAAGGCCCCGAAGGAACCAATGCACTAGCCACGTGCCGCGAGCTCGGGATCGCAATCGTGTGCGCGACGCCTCTGGGCCGAGGCATCCTCACTTCCGGGTTCAGTCAGGGTAAAGCAATTGGTGCCGAGGCGGATATACGTGAGAAGATGATGCCGCAGTTCCAGGATGGTGCTAAAGAGCACAATGCGGACTTGGCGAGGCAGATCAAGATCGTTGCCGATAGAAAGGGATGCAGCTTGTCTCAATTGGCGCTTGCTTGGCTACTTAAGCAGGGTGACGATATTTTTCCCATTCCCGGTACTAGGAGAATCAAGTACTTAGAGGATAATATGGGAGCTCTCGATGTCAATCTTACCGATGAAGAAGAAGCGGAGATTAGAGCGCTCGTGGAAAAGACTCCTGTGATTGGTAGTTCGGTTCCCGATGCGTTTGCCGGGATGCTTTTTCGCGATACCAAGGAAGAATGAATATCGCGGTGACATTTGGTTCGAATCACCTGATCCAATGGTGACGATGAGACATAAGCCATCCCAGGGCTATTGTTCTTAATTATCGGCTATCATATTCCCCTCTAGTGCTGTATCGACTGTATACGACCATATGGTGTGGAAAATAGGGCTTCCTGTCCGCTCAGCCGAACTCAGGCCACACGCCGGTGAGTTAGTATATGGGTGGGTGACCACCAGCGAATCCTCACTGTTGTATGTTTTCGTTATTATTATATAGGACGGGGCGATGTTATGATTTTGTGAATGTTAAAAGTATTTCAAACTGCTAGTTGAAGTACTGTGTGACGTTCCAGCGTGTTCTGCCATCTGGCACGCATAGATCACGAGGGGTTTATGCCTGAGGAATCAACTTTGCGGCCTAACAGCAATTACTAAGTTCCTGCAACTCAGTTCCACAATTCCACACCATTTCATGGAACTCCATGAAAATCCTATAAGCTTTCGTAACCAGATCAAATCTCCATAACTAATAATTAGATTCCCAGGACCTGATATAATTAATCCTTTATAAGCCTGACAAATTCAAATACTAGTAATTACTTGCTGAGGGTTTGCATGGCAGAATTGGGTACAAAAAGGCGGTAACTTTCTGGCAGCCTAGAACAAAGAAATCCACTTTGTATCGATGGCCCCTGGGTAATCGAAGAATTCAAATAAAAAATCCACTTTCTGTCTCCTGCTTGTCGTACGACTTTCGTCAATATGACATTGCAACTTTTGGCGGGGCTAACATTCAACAATGTGTTCCAGGCTGCAAAGGGCCTCAATAACACTGTTCTCAGCGACCGACATGTCCAGAAGACAGATTTACAAGGGAAATGGGTGATCATCTCTGGCTCCAACAATGGTGTTGGACTGGAGGCGGCCAAGTCATTCGCTGGATGGGGAGCAAACCTGATCCTGGCCTGCCGCGATCCACCTGAGGGACTCGGCGAACTTCATCCCACAGCGGCCGTGAAAGAATGCCAGCGTCTTGCCGAGGCGGAGGGTCATATCTCAATAATAGAATGGTGGGAGATAGATATGGCAGATCTCAAAACCGTCGAGGCTTTTTGCGAAAGATGGTTGAAGAGTGACCGCACTCTAGATATCCTGTGCAACAATGCGGGATCCCCATCCACCGCTAAAACTCAAATGACGAAGGACGGGTTCCAGCTAGTTCACCAAGTCAACTTCTTATCTCATGTGTTACTTACCCTCCGGCTTCTACCCTCTCTGGGGCGCAGCACGGATCCCCGAATCGTGTGTACCACATCATGCGTCCATTACTTCGGTGTCTTCGATCTAGATCATTTCAATGGTGGCCAAGAAATGAGAGGGAACGATTACCACAACAACAAGCTATATTTTCAGATGTGGCTCACAGAGCTGCAGCTCCGTTGCCTCAAGCACCCGGAGTACTCTCATATCAGAATCAACGGAGTTCATCCCGGTTTTGTCGCTTCGGGAATCTGGCACTCAAACGACTTGAAGAGCAATGACATCTCGATGCGAGCTCTGGTATTCTTCTTACGTTATGTCGCTATCACTCCGCAACAAGGTAGTCTGGCAATTACAAATGCGGCAACCAGCCCGGAGTGTGGGCGAACTACTAGTGGTGGAAAATATCTCAATCGTATTTGGGAAACGCTGCCACATTCCTATTGTCAAGACTCAGATGCACGGTCGAAGTTGTGGATTAAGCTGGATCAGGTCCTCTATCTCCGGGAAAAGGGTCTTCTTGAGGTTCTTGCTCTTTGACCTACTGCTTTGTGACTAGTATATGATCAAAATGTCATCAGCTCGACAGTTTTAGTTCGACCACAATTGTAACGTGTTATATTGATATCCAAATGCCTCAAAGGCTACTGGTTTCCAGCATCATATTTCAATATCTAAATCTCGTAAAGTGGGAACTTTGTCGATCAACTCGGTGATGATCTCATCCCAAGCCAACTTTTTTACCTCAGTAGCAGCCTCGCTTATGAGGTTCGGAGATTTTAGGCTGAAAGGAGAACTTGAAGTGAGCTAGGTTGTCCCTGTCGGGACATGAAGTATAGGAGAATTAGTACCTTTGATATTCATCGTCTGTAAAAAGAGACTGGATATACCTCCCCTAGACAACTCGTGGGTGATGAATTCATGCAACTTTCTAGTGAGATGCGAATCTGTGCGACTTACATGTCCATCAAGGGATATCTGTGCCGCCTTTATATAGGTCCTTGCACCAAAGTCGGCTGACTTTCCCAGAATACCAAGATGTATAGGCACCAAGACCTGCATCAATGTTGACATGTTTCTTATAGAGCGTCCAAGATCGGTAGACACAAGACCAGGACAAACTGGATTTATGATAACATCGATCCTGTGGAGCGATACGTCCTTTATCAGTCAAGCAAACGACCAAAGGGTATATGGTTGCTTTACTTTCCATCAGGTCCCACAGCTTTCTCACAAAGCTTCTCCACAGCATAAGTCAACATAAGCTTACTCTCGGCATAGTTGGGAGACAAAGTGCCAGATCGCCAATTCTGCTTGTCACTGAAATATTTTAAAAGGCTCCCATTTTGAGCGGAAATACCAGCCCAGGCAGTGATGTCGGGGTCGAGGTGGTCGCGAGAAGTCACAAAGATAAGATGCGGAGGCTTGGGTCTATCCTGATGTTTCATCCAGTCAAGCAGAAGTAGACCCACAAGCGTTGTACTTAGAGTGTTGACTTGAATGGTTTGCTCCCTAGCAGCCTACGTGAGTATGCCGCGAATGAGAGACTGAGAAACATGGATTGAAGGGGAAGATACCAGCCCTCTGGACTTTGACTGTAGTCCACATTGATTACCCCAGCATTCAAGACAGCAACGTCGATGCCCATACGACCATTCTGGCTCTGTTTCAATCTATCAACGAAGGAAACACACGAAGAATACCTGCTCAAGTCCAATTCCATGATCTGCACTTTCTCCTGTCCAACAATCCCTGCGCTTTGTTCAATGCGTTCCCGAGCGACACCTCCTGCAGACAGGCTTCGTGAAGTGATGATCACTTTTGCTCCTAATTGCGCAAAATGCATACTAGCTGCGAGGCCAAGACCAGAGGTGGCCCCTGTGATAAGGACTGTCTGCCCCTCAAAAGATCCCGATGGAGGTAAAGGATCAGTCCACAACTTGTCACGAAGGCGCCTGGGGAAAAGAAACATCATGAACTGAGGGTTAAAATCCAATTCTGAGATAGTTTCAGGAGAGTCAATTTTTTCACATTGCTTCATGTCCCTCACATGTACGAAGTCACTTCTCGGACTTAGGCTTCGGGCCTCGGGGACTCCGCCTTGTGGAATCTGACACAATCGTCATCCAGTCAGACACAGGAGCATTTAGCTTGACATGTCATTCCCACATAGAAAAAAAAGAAAAAAGAAAAAAGAAAAAGAGGGTCCCAGTCTACTTAGTCAGATTGCACAGAATAATCTATCCGCCGTATTCTTCGCTCTGTTGGAACTCATGCTTAGCCTAAGAAGCCCCCTGAATGCATGTACCAGTTACGCAGTTGTTCAGTGACAGGGAATCTCACATCTAGTCAGACACCCAGAAGATGTTGAATATGATTTTGACAGCTTGTTTGTCAGTCATCATTTTAAAAGTTCAATTTGAAGGCTCAAAAGCCGTATGACTACATTCTACTTGGTATAAAGCGTAGGAATAGACTACCTGGAAAACGTAATAATATTGCCAGCGCCAGGGCCAAGCCTCATGAGGAAACTTGAAGGATAGTACGACGCAAAATAGGCTTACAATTCCAGAATAACCATCCAAGTCACCGGTCAAGACCTTGGGGATCTCTGGTGGAGACAAAATCCTTGTCTCCAAAGTCTTTCTGGGGAGTCCAGATAGTTTAGGTGAAAATTCTATTATCCTACGGAGAAAGTTTGGTCATGTATTAGTTGTGATAGAATACAAGACTTATAATCTCAGCATCCTTTGTACAAAGAAGAAGAAGAAGAAGTTCTTTTTCCCATATAACATTCCTCTTCCAACCAAAGCAAGGGCAAAGAAGATACCTAATTTGCCCCAGAATTGACTAATTCCCTAAATCTCGATCCAGCCAGCCCTCTGAGTACTTCAGGATTTCCAATTTCCACAATTTTTCCCGTATCTATAACTACTACCCGATCAAAATCCATAATCATCTCCAGCCGATGCGCCACCGCAATAACGGTGAAGCCCTTAAATTCCGACCGGACAGTATCTTGCATCACCTGTTCAGTCTCCTGGTCTACACTTGAACTCGCCTCATCCAATAGTAAAATGCCTCCGCTGTTCTCATCGTTGGAAAGCTTGGCCCGAGTCGTCCGACGCAGCAGCGCCCGCGCCAGCGAAAAAAGCTGCCTTTGTCCGGCGCTGAATGTCCCTGCATTCATGGGTGCTTCTAGGCCGCCGAGTTCTTGAATAAATGACCTTAACCCCAAAACTTGCAAGGCTGCTGTGCATTCTTCAGAGTTGCAAGTGAGGGATGGGTCCAAGTTTCTGCTGAAGGTGGAGCCGTCCGGGAGGAAAACAGGATCTTGAGGAACTGCAATGAGACGTTCTCGAAGTACAATGCGGTTGATGAGGTGGAGGGGGATATCATCGATGAGAATTTCGGTCTCTTGATTGCTTGTGGCGGGGAGCGGATCCAGAAGTTTGAGAAGGAGAGCGATGAGGCTTGATTTTCCACTGCCGGAACGACCGCAGATAGCAATCCTTTCGCCAGCTTGAATGGAGAGGTTGATGTTATTGAGAGCAAAGTTATCTTCAGTGGTACTGAGGGAAAAAATCGATGGATATAGTTAGCTTGGCATAAATTTAGGGACTTGGCCAACTCTCACTTGTATTTCGCGGATACACCTTTCAACTCAACTGTGCCGCGTTGAGGCCACTCCTCACCCGGAATAATATCCTCATATTCTCGGTCCTCCGGTGTGACAGTCTCATTAAAGCTCTTGAGTCGCGAAATTGCGCCGATGGAGGTTTCCAGCTTAGTATAGAAGATTACTGTGCCAGAAAGGTTATCCCCGAAGCTCATAAGGGAATATAAAGATGCACCAGCGAAGGCGGTACTCGAATGGAGGCGCACGGCAAGGGATGTCATGACTACCGCGATCACCATGACAGTGATGTTAAGCACTAGATTTAGCCACTCTTGAATCATCGGGAGGAGATATGCGGGACGTTGGCTAGAATTAACCAGCTGAGCATTCTTTTGGAGATCATCAGGGAGAAAGCCTGTTTTGAGGTGACAACTATTAGCTGAGAGTACATGTAAGTTATCACACTGAATGCATAAATCTTTATCACTAACCAAAGGCCCTCAAGGTCACAATACCCCTGACTATGTCAAGGAAATGTGCACTGCATAGAAAAATAAAGGTCAGTATCAGGCATACCGAGCAGTCCGAGCAGTGTACAGCTCGGAACCGGTATTATTGGCTTAGAAGCTTACTACAGCGGACTTTTAGTCTCCAAGTCTAAAAGCCTCAGTTGTCGAGAGGTTCGCATGTAGAATCTTTGTACAAGAAACAAGAACCCACCAAGGAGCGGATAGCTGATGGCAAGATACGCCGACGAAGTAAGCATAACAGCCGCTTGTCCAATGGATTGGAAGACCTGTACATTTTTGTCAGAATGGATTGTGAGCCAAATATCCCGGTACATCACAAATTTACACAAAACTGAGTGTTTAACAAAGCATCTGGTAGCTCTGTGTCTATAAGATTCAAATCTTGTGAGAACAGGTTAGTGACGATACCAGTATCTGTGTTGGTGAAAAATGACAGCGGGGCCTGAATCAGGGTGGTGAGAATGCTCTGGTGCAGGTTAGCACCTGCTCTCTTCACTGAAACGATGAGAAGAGTGGTCCCCAGAAGGAACAGTGCTATCATCGCGGAGATTTGGAGGACCGCATAGACCCCGACGAAGTAGCCTTTGGAATGGTCAGGATGGGCAGAGGCAACGGAGTCACTCCACAAGCTGAGCCCTTCGAATCAGTGATGTTAGTTTCACCTCAACGTGATGTTAATGACCGTTCAGACGGCTTACTCCGGGATAGAACGCAAATATACTTACAGATTGATGGGAAGTTGGTGAAAACCCCCCAAAGAGTTCCGAAGAACAAGCTGCATGCCACGACAAACCATCCCATGCTTTTCAGATAGTGTTTAAATACACTTCCATCACCTGTCTGCCGTGTCGAGATCTGCTCTGGTGATAAAGATGATGCAATCATGTCACTTGCTGTCGGCAACTGGGCTAGTGCAGATTTAGATGCTTCAACCTCGCTCCGAGTCGGAGGGACCGATTCCTTCCTCAAAGACTCGCGGTCAGAACCACCATTCAGTTTGAGCCGTTGAATATATCCTTCACGACTTGACAAATCATCAAAGGTGCCTTGCTGCACAACGAGGCCATCCTCAAGTGCTATAATCTGATCTGCAGCAGGTAGGTGTCTGATACTATGGGTGCACAGCACCACCGTCGACTTTCGTTTTCTGAGTAGGCCATCGGCTCCAAAGACTCTTTCAAAGACTTTCGTCTCGGTATCCGCGTCCAACCCGCTGAATACATCATCTAAAATCAGTAGTTCGGAATGTAGATACAGGGATCGTGCAAGGGAAACGCGTTTCTTCTGCCCCCCAGAAAGGGCGATGCCATTTGAACCGATATTTGTACGGTCTCCTTGGGGTAGGGTCGCCAAGTCGACGCTTAGAGCCGTAGATTCGATGACTTCGTCATATAGCTCGCGATCAAAAATGGAAAATCCAATTATCTTGTCTCGGATGGTACCATTCCAAAGAAAGGCAGTTTCATCACAGAAACCAACATGCCGGAAGTTGGTACTTATTGTCACACTTCCCTCGCAGAAAGGAATCTCCCCTAGGATTCCTTTACAGAAAGTTGACTTACCCGAGCCCACGGGACCAATCACCATCGTCAGTGATGACGTAGGAATTTGAGCGCTAACGTTCTTCAGGACGAACTTCCCTGCTTTCCATCCAAGGCTGGCATCTTTGATGATAATGCACATTTCAGATCTGGACTCTATCAAAACTTCGAGGTCTGCCGGGATCTTTTCTTGATCTTGCCGTGGATGATTAAAAACTTGACGAAAGTCATGACGGGGCTCGTGCTCTAAAAAGGTCTGAATGCGGCCCAGGCACGCTAGGCCCGAAACAATGTCAGGAATTGACTGAAAAAGCTGCAACAGTGGGCTGGTCAACAAGTTTAAGAAGGAAAGGCTCGTGAAAATTGTCGTGGAATCAAGCTTGCGACTCGTAATTGCAAATGTCACTGGTGGATTGATAAGCTGGGGCATAAACGCGAATGCCGCTGCAATCATGAAGATTTGGCGGAATCGGGCACCAGCTGCGAGTTCATCCACACGGAGTTGCTGTATATAGTCACCTACCGCAGTCGTGAGTCCAGATATCTTTACTGACTTCATACTAGCGATAACTGTGGCAGTTAGGCCCACCCGCTTTTGAACCCCCGACATCCATGATCTTTGTGAATCGCCGGTAAAGTGGATGAGAATACCCAAGCCGAAGAAACAGGAGAAAATCACCCCCATTGGTGCAAGAAAAACAACCCCAAGTCGCTCATACAGCATCCAACTCGCAAGAGCAGCCTGAAAAATACTCGCCCAAGTCTCATGCACATAAAAGAGTCCCATATTAATGCGCTCCATGTCTGTGCTCATCAAGGTCAACGCAGCGCTATCATCACTGGACCCAGTTTGTGCCCTTGTGGCCGCTGCAAAGATCTCAGTTACCAGTATAGACCGCACCATTGTACGGAAACGATGGTGGAAGTACCTGGAATTCATTAGCATACATCTCTTCTTGAAATGTCTTCGTTCAACGTGACAGGGGTTAAAAACTTGAAAGCACCATACCAAGACAAGGCATATGAGATGGCAATCCCGGAGTATATAAATATACTAGCACCAATAAGGCCATATCCAACATTTGCGTCAACCTCCGATCCGGAGAGTACAATCAATAGTCTCTCGATAAACAGAGGCTGGCAAAAAGTGAAACCAACCAGCGCCAGTCGTGGAGTGATAGGAAGTAGAAGAGGTACCTTTAGCGCGCGTGCTAGAACTTTTAGAAGACCGAATTGATCCCCTTTGAGCTTGGAGTAATCCATATTGTCTGCGAATTTCTTGTGCAGCGCTTGGGCATCAAAGGAGCTATCCAATGGGTAGAGATCCTCAACCGCCAAAACGTTTCTGTATCCAGCCATGAACATCTTGTTGAGCCAGAAATAGATACCAAGCGAGAAAATCCCACTAGTCTCCTCGGGGCTGTGCATTTCATCATCCCAATCCACCCATCTCCTCTTCTCATAGGCTTCTAATAACAAAACTGCCACCTTCAGCGCCACAGACATACACATTATAATGCTATAAGTGAGTTCGGGCTCGTCATCTGATGACATGAATAATGTTCTTGTTTGGGCTATATCAAGTATGAGCGTAAGAAACAAGTAGCCATTCAAGATAATAGATGGTCTTGGACTTCGGCTGTGTTCTAAGACACTCAGGACAAGGATAAGAAGAGCCGATAGAACCCTGAGAACCGAGGAAGCTATGGAAAGGCTGGTCACTTGGAGGGACCCAATCGTAGCTAAGACGAGGAGAGCGAGTTCCAAGCTGATATAAATGATGATAGCGACCTAATAGAAGAATTTAGAAGGCATGTCACGGCTCAAAGTCAGTTCCGTAGGAGGAAGAGCATACCGACTTCAGAAACAGAAAGGCCGGCGCATTCACCACAGCGGGCTGTCGAGCCTGAGAGAGACTGCGCCATAGGAATACCGGAATAAAAATAGCAGATGGAAGAATCGAGAAAAACACCTGCTCAAATTGGATACCGAAATCGAATCTTGCGTTATTCATCTGCAGTAAGTTCCCAATTCCGGAAGTGAAAGTCATTTTGGGAAGGGCCGTAGGCCGAAGCAGATACTGTCTTTGGTTCTTCTAAATTAATATCACCAGATGATAAGGACGAAAAGATTCAACCTGAGGTCCGCTATGCAAATTCGTACAAAAGCGAGATCTGGACCGTTGGCACCCAAGCCGCCCCACGACCTGGATGTCAAGCCGTCAGCCCCGCCTTGTCAGCCCGGGGCTGTCAGCCTCTACGTATGCATTGTCAGCCAGCAAAATATGGATCTTTAAGTTTGACGCTAAGTGTATACTGAAATTAGAAATCCACAAGATTTATATCAAGAATATTGGGCATTCTCGTCGGCAACAATCGCCGAGGACAATTTCCGATCATGTTTCCAACCCACTGCAGACCCTTCAGTTCTTTTTCCTATCCGACCACTCGGAAAGTCGAGGGGGAACAGACATCCAAACCTCTCATTGATACCGTTGTGGACCTCTTTGATGACTGGGCCGCGAAAGCACCTGGCCGAATCGCAGCTGAGTGGCAAGGAGAATCCCTCACGTATGCGGCTCTGCGCAGTGCCTCCCTCCATGTCAGTCAGGCCCTGCTATCGACTGGCGTAAGGCCTCGCGACAGGGTTCCGCTGCTGACCCAGATGTCGCTTGAGATGCTTCCGGCAGTGATTGGTATTTTGAGGGTGGGCGCATGCTATGTGCCAATGGATCTGGTCATCTGGAGCCGCTCTCGAGTAGAGGCTGCACTCTTCGAACTCGCATCACCTGTGGCGCTCGTGACTAGCCATTGTCCAGGGCTTCAATTGCCGGTTTGCACAGTGAACTTCCAAAAGGAATGGCTGTATTCGCCTGTCACGCACCCCGATAATCTATATGTCCGATTAGATGCGCAACGGCGTGAATCCCATGCGAACGATCTCGCCTGGATCGTTTTCACATCAGGTACCACAGGCAAGCCGAAAGGAGTTATGGTATATCACAAAGCTATATACGCTCTGTCAATTCTGAAGCACAGTGATGACTTAGAAGAAACCGCCGCCAAGGGGGGAGGTCGATGTCTTTTGCCATTCTCAATTGCTTTCGACGGATGTGCAGGGGTTGTTTGGCCGACCCTGTCGAAAGGCGGCACTCTGGTAATGGCTTCAGCAACTAATTTTCAGGAAGTCGCCACTTCCTGCGATCTGTTGAACTTGACTCCATCCATGTTGGCTATTTTGGACCCCGCAGGAGCCTATGATTGTGTGCGCTACATCTATTTGGGCGCCGAAGCGCCGAACCTAGAGGTTGCGCGCCAGTGGATCCGCCCGGATAGAAAGGTCTATACAACATATGGCCCTTCAGAAACAACATGTGTGATCAGCTTTGGAGAAATCGACCCCGATCAAGAAGTGACTTTTGGCGATCTTATCCCGGGCGTGGAAGTCATCCTGGTGGATGAGATGTTGCAAGAGCGTGATCATGGCGAGGTCCTGATCGCAGGCCCAGGCCTGGCCGCAGGATATCTGAACAATCCGACCCTCACGGCTGCAAAGTTCATTGAATTGAATGGCAAGCGCTTCTACAGGACTGGAGATCTCGCGAATAGGACTAAATCCGGCAAGCTTGTCTGGGCAGGGCGCGCCGACTCCCTCCTGAAGAACCGCGGCTTTTTGATCAATCTCGAGACTGAAACCGAACCAGCCCTTCTGGCCTTCCCTTCGGTTCGGCTGGCTGTGGCTCTCAAGTGGCGTGATAAGCTAGTTGGTTGCGTCCAGCCGGGCACAGTTGATGTGCATGAACTACGGGAATTCATGCAGAAGCATTATGATTCATTTATCATCCCAGATAAGATATTTTCCATGGATAGTTTCCCGCTCAATGTCAACAGCAAGACGGATCGACGAGCTCTTGAGGATTTATTAGAGAAGGAGATGGCACAAGATGATGAAACTTTTCTCCTCGAGGATGGCAGTCTCCCGGCTTATGATACCTTGTGCTTGGCCTTTTCCCAATGTCTACACGTTTCATCAAAAGAGCTGAACAGGGACTCATCTTTCACTCGGCTGGGGGGGAATTCGCTCACTGCCATAAGACTTTGCAACCTTCTTAAGAAACGTGGCTTTCCGATTTCTGTCGTACAGATTCTGAAAACAGATACGATAGGTTCAATAGAGGACATGCTCAACAGCCTACCTGCTTCCGACAGAGCCCAACCAAGCGGTGATATTTCGAGTGATCATGTTGAGCAAACACCCGCGACCGCGACCGATACGCAAAAGCAAATGTTCAGTATGTCCCTTGATAACCCACAGATCTTTGGCCTCGTGGGCGTAAGCAAGTATATTGGCGACCCTTGTACCGCTCCGACACCTAGTGAATTGCACAATGCCAGCGTAAAGGTCCTTTCAGCCCACAGCATTTACCAAACGCGCTTCGACCTGACAGACTTTACTCTGTCCAACCTCGGCCGGCTGAATCTTCAGTGGGAAGAGGTGAGCGTCAAAGAACAAGAGTTTGAAGGGGCATGTGTGGCAGCCGAGGAGCAAGCCTGGGAGATCGTGGCAAAGGTTACGCGCTCCGAGCATGAAGTTCCGTACTGCGCTGTGACCTGCATCTCTGTACCTGATCGCAAGGCTTTGGCATTCGTAACACGCACTCACCATGTGTTGACAGATTTGGCATCGTCAGGCATCTTGTCACGAGATGTGGAGCAAGTGCTGGCAGGTCATGGAGTGCCCTCGGGCCCTCGATTTGAGGACTACGCGCGGTTCATGCAAACTTATGCGTCAGCCAAAAGCGAGCGACTTCTTCGTTGTTTTGAGAATATGATGAAGAAGTTGCCTGCTACGTCGGTCCTACCAATCCCAGCCCCACAAACACCGCAATCTTACAATCTGATGCGTGTGGAGTCAAACCCGGGCATAACCAGGTCTGCACTCGATGCTTCGGCACGGAATATGGCCGTGACCCCCAGCACAATGATTTATGCCGCGTGGGCACTTTTCCTCCACAAAATAACTACGTGGGACCGCGTCGGCTTTTCGGTGAGCCTATCCGGGCGTACTGTGCCATGGGAATGGGCAACATCCGTCGTCGGGCCTCTTCAATGCCGTTCTCTATTTAGCACTGTTATTCTGATGGAGGCTACAGTTAACGATTGGTTAGCACAAGTCCATCAGGTAACTTTGAATATTATGGAATTCGATGGCCTTACGCACGCCTTGCCACCTTCTCTGATGTCTGATCCACGGACTAACACCACCGGTGTGTTCTGTTTCTTGGATATGCCCTCCGGCTTGTCTAACTGGACCCATCGAGATTGTCAAAAGCATTCTTATACGTTCAAATGGTGTATTTCCCAACATCGTGAGCAGATAGTAACTGAACTTGAAGTTCAATTGGAGAAGGTCGACCTCGGCTGGTCGAAGGAGATAACAGGCTTCCCAGGGAAGATGCTGAATGTACTCGTCAACACAACACCGGAAACCAGGGTAGCAGATCTGATTAGGAGTACTAGTAGTGATGCGGCGGTAATTTGCTCCAGTACACATATCTAACGGAGCAGACTAGTATTAGATAAACTCAACCAGACCTCGAAACATGCAGCAAGTTTACTCAGGTTTCTGAGATAATTATGTAGAACAACCTGTTGTTGCCCTTTTATATTGGTATTCATATAAGCATACGAGTATCTCTGAACACGTAATCAAGGTCGAAATGCATGTAGTTAGTCACCAATGGTGTGGGCCATACCTGTGTACTTGTCAACTTCCACTCCAGCTGTCTGTGGTACGCTGACTAGTTAATAAAGCTGATTACCTGATGCATTGTTCCGATAGAGTACTACTAGTAGTAACAGATTTCGTCTGCCACGGCTGCCAAAAACAAATGAATGATCGCGCTAAATCGTAGAAATAACAAGCATGAAGAAAAAAGAAAAACGAAAAGAAAAAGAGAAAAGAAAAAGCAAAGCACGAAGAAGTAACGTGATGCTCGAGGTGGGTCCTTTCCATCCAAATTTGTACTAGTCTCATTCTTGACTCCGACCACTCATCTCCGACTTCGTGCCTCCGCCTACCTCCGCCCTCTCAACCGCAAATCCAAAGATGTCTACGTCGCGTCTCGACTTCGACCCAACTACAATACAACTACAACATGAACTCAGCACGGCCAGCTAGTAGAAGCTGACACTACTGCCAGTGAGTCCAGACAGTCATTTACTTCAAGCTATCGCCAAGGGCACCCACCACCCGGCTGGTCGAATACAGAGGCCGCCGGATGATACTATTATGGCCGCTTACATTTTGCGGGGTGAGCATCTCCCAGTGAAGGGCGGTACAATACCTTCAACTTGAACCAAGGGTATATAGTGGCAAGATACAACCGCGCAGATGATCTCTTTGATAGACAATTCAGAAGAGATTACAATCATAGCAATAAATGATCAAAGAGAAGACCTGGTTGGGAATATGTGACCATGTGATGCCGAGCGAAGGTTTGAGGACTTTGGAGCCTTCTAAAGCCCTTTTCATACTAGTAGTATCAGGAGGGATATTCCCTTTTCATACTAGTAGTATCAGGAGGGATATTCATATGCCATTCTATTGAAAGCAAACTTTGAGTGCTACATGGACTTGAACAGAACCTTGGAACTTGGAACCCTGGAAGCCTTGGGAGCTCTGGCAATTCAAGTTAACGTGACTATATAGTCCCTGTGATCCATAATTTGGACAAAAAAACAAAAGAAAAGAAAACAAGCAGATTGTTGAGGGATCAAACGATCTTCTTACCACACTAAACGTCATACAAGGTGATCAGTCCATCTGCTGCACGCTTACCCAATGCCTCGAGCGTACCCATACTCAACATCTCCAATGTGTTGATATCAAACCCAAGGCTGAGTTTCCACCAGGCCCGCAACTCAGTTGCCACCAAAGAGTCCAAGCCCAACTCCGCGGGACTCGTCGAAGTATCAACCTCCCTATTCATAATAAGGAGCAATCCAAACAGCTTCTTTCCAATTTCCATAGCAAGCAGTTCCGTTGACTCGTCAGATCGAAGGATACTTGGATCTTTCTTGGCTGACGCGAGGAAGGCGCGTAATCCATCAGGAGCGGAGCCAGCCTGAGTAGCATCCCCCCCGATGTTATGATAGATGGCCATGCGCACGTCGCGTCGCAGCCGAACACTGCTTTCTGGGTGGCTCAGCGGACGGGTTGGGGAAACCCCGAGAATGAAGCTGGTAGTGGTGTCCTGTGTTCTGATCGTAGAGGGAGATCTCATCCCTAGCTCCATGGCTTCGAGGAGCTGGATTTCCTGTACGGGTAGCCAACCCGTTCCTTGCATCTTCCTCAATAATTCTTGGTTCTCGGATAGATAGCCAACTCCTTCCATTGCGCCAAGATCGATAGCAGAACATGGCAGATTCATGCTGCGACGGTACTGCACAAATGCATCAAGGAAGGTATTGGCGCTCGCGTAGTTGGCCTGTCCGATCTGACCGAGGACGCCTGACAACGAACTGAACAGGAGGAAAAAGTTCAGGCTCAGACCCCGCGATACGGTGACGTTGTGCAAATTCCACGTTCCCTCGACCTTTGGCGCTGTAACAGTGTTCCAGTCCTCAAAACTCATGTCGTCGAACATTTGGTCGCGTAGTAGCATGGACATTTGCACAATACCCTTCAAGGGAGCGGTAGTTCCGTCAACGGCGCGAGCAACATCCTCGGCCTTGGTAACATCTCCACGGACCAGCTGGACACTACACCCCATGCTCTCTATCTCCCTGACAAATTTGGCGTCATGTTTGCCACCACCTGCGCTTCGGGAAAGATATGTGAGGTTCCTAGCGCCATGCTGAACCATCCAGACCGAAATAGAACGTCCCAAACCCCCAAGACCGCCAACCAGAAGGTACGATGCGTCTCCATCGAGCTCAAGGGTCGCCCTTTTTCTCGCATCCACGTCCTTGACCAGCAGCTTACCCATCGGGTCGCGAATCTCAAGCACAATTTTACCAATATGCTTGCCCTGCTGCATGTATCGGAAGGATTCTTGGATTGCAGGGGCACTGAAAACCTGATCAACGCGAACCGGTTTGAAAATGCCTCTGGCAAAGCAATCCATTATGAATCTTAACAATCTAAAGAAGGGATGAAAAACGAATTGTCAGTAATAGGCCTGATTTTGCTGAGGGTGTATCACAGATTAGGAAGCTTACCGGCTGGTGACCTCGGGACGCTCCGAAGTCATTTGATCCATATCTAGACAACAGTAGTTGCGGTTGGCCAGGAATGGTGCCATATCCAGCTGAGCATTACCTAGTAGATCTCGTTTTCCGATCTCTACCATTGTACCGAATTTAGCGACACACTTCCAGGTGGCGTGAAGAAGTTCTCCCGAGAGAGAGTTTAAGACCACATCAACACCTTTGCCATTAGTCACACGCAGCAAGTCGTCCACAAAAGAGGTGTTTCGAGAGTTAAAAATACGGTCTCTGGGTATTCCGCAGGTCTCCATGAGATACTCCACCTTTCTCTCACTACCCACAGTAGTGTAGATCTCCGCGCCCAGCATACGGGCGACTTGAATAGCAGCCAGACCAACACCACCAGCACCACTGTGAATGAGGACAGACTATTTAAATATGTCAGTCTGTATCTTATAGCAGCATTCAATGGGCTTGTATCTCTCATACCTGGCCTCTTGAAAGATGACCCAAGTCGCTGAGGCCATAGACAGCGGTCAAGAAGATTGTCCCGATACAGGCACCTTCAACAAAGCTAATGGAGTCCGGCAGTTTTTCACAAGGTATTTCTGGACAGGTCATAGTTGTGCTGAAGGCGTCTCTTCCAAAGACAACTACACGATCACCAACACTAAGCTTGGTGACCTTAGGGCTTACTCGTCGAACGACACCGGCTGCTTCGTAGCCAAACTTGGGCTCATGACGCCCTGGGATAATTTTCATTCCCACAAGGATATCCTGAGTTAAGTATTTATCAGTAAAACAGAATTACATAATTCAAGACATCATGCAGGGATCAAACATACCCGGAAATTCAACCCACTAGCATATACCTCGATTTCGATCTCATCATCTTTGGGAGCTGCCACCTGTTTGGTTGTCCAGTTGATCGTGCTGAGATTTCCGGGGCTAGATTGAGAAATAATGGCCTCGTCAGATTCTTGTGACATCTGAAGCTCTTCATCCAGCGAAAAGGGGAAGACTCGGTTGACAAATGTTTGATCATTGTGAACGGTGTATTCACAATCTGGGCCCATGGCATCGTTATCGTCTCTCATCTGAAACTTGGCCAGAACATCAGCCACGCGAGTAGCATCAGCTGTAGATGTGATCTTTTCCGTTTCCACGGTGGCAACATTGATTCCCATCTCAGAACGCAGAACACGGAACAAACCAATTACTTGTCCGTAACGAGGGTTAGTACAATGGATACTAGAAAAGCGAGTGACCCAAAGAAGGCCACTGCGATTCATGTTATGGACAAATGATCGGAACTCTTCAAGTTTGGTTGAGTTCATGGTTTCAAAGAACGGCCCCTCTTCCTCAAGCAATGCTAGAACGTCCTGGTCTGGCGGAGGTACTTCCCTTAATGAGCAATGATCAATATTGTAGCCCCTACTCTTGAGCTCGTGCACAATAATGAGTGGCTCTGGACTGCTGTCATCGCGCAGCAAGGTGATCCGCTTCGCCGGTTTCTTCGGAGAAAGGTGTCTTGCTACCAGGACACTGTTCATCTCGTGCTCGGGAGCGGATGTAATGCGAGTTACATCTTCAAACCCAGCGGCTCTCAATTCTATTTCCCAGCGAGCTGGAGAGAGAAAAGGCTCCTCTATCATGTCGGAATCTCTTGCATGAGCCCAAAAACCTGGTAGTGTCGCTAGAGCGAACTTGACCCACGACAGGCCTGGTCGCGGTTCCTCCAGAAGCAATCTGCCACCAGGGGCCAGAACCTCGCGAAGGTTCCTCAAGCTGGTGCAAACATCAGCCGAAGTGTTGATCACATTCACGGCGATGATGAGGTCAAACTTCTGGTCCTCCAAGCCCTGTTCGGGGATATTTGCGTTCACGTCGAGAAATTGGAACTCAGTATTTACAAACCCCGACAAATTAGCTTTGGCTGCATCTAGTAGACCCGATGCATCTGTAATGACATACTTCGAGTAGAGAGGCTGGCCGTTGGGCAGGGTCAAAGAATTCAAGATTTTTGATGACCTTCCTCCAAGCCCAGCGCCGACCTCGAGAATACGGATATTAGGCTGACTGTTCGCAATACACCGGATATAGTCCAGGTCATTCTGTGTGGTCAGAAATTCTGTGAGTCTATCTAGATGCCCGTCGGTGTTCAATATCTCGAGTCCCGTTTTTTCATCTCGGAAAAGGGCTTCCATTCCCTTGGAAATGGCATCGATAGCTTTAGCTGCACTCTCTGCCGGGGTTCCTATGAATCGTTCGAGGATCGAGTCAACACACTGAGATAGAGTCTTCGCATTTATCATCTGAAGGTCGGAAGAATCCTTCTTGCGAAGCCATTCCTTGTATTTAATCAAATGGTGAGTCTGCGTATCAATGCCTTGAGCAGTCCTATTGGCGAGATATATGGACATTTGTGCCAGCTCAGCTAGTTAGGGCGCAAACTCGATGTGAATCTGAGGCGGAGTAATAAGATTACTGAGATCCTTCTAAAAGTCAATATAATGGGAATCTACTTGATACTGTAACGGATAAGAAGATGATCCAGTAGATTCGGTAAAAAGTATAGACGGAGAGAGAAGAGGAGAGAGAGAGGAAACTATCTATCTAGATTGTTTGTGGGATCTGTACCCACTAGGCGACCGCCTTAGCGGCCGCCTAATATCCCCCTTATAGATCTTATATCTCCTAATAATATACTGACGTTGAATCCCTAATCATAAAACTCAATTCCTTCCCTGTATTCAGTCTATACCTAGCAGTTGTGACGTGCCAGGTCTTGCGAAGATGAAAGAGTGCATCAATTCAAAATAACTAAGATAGAGAGAAAGAAGAAGCAAGTTGTAAAGTGGGAGACAGCTAGTTAATATAGCTGCCACTTTGCAAACAATGCAAACAGTAAGCAAACAAACAAACAAGCAAACATGCCAATCGTAACAGCAGTCCTAAGAAGTTGTTGAATTGCTCCTTAGAGAGTGCTTTGGTAAACCTATCTACTGTATTTTATTTAGTGTTAACTCTTAGGATATTGATATATCCCTAAGCTACCGTATCCTTAATAAAGAAGTATCGGAGTACTAGCCATCTTATAGCTGATTTTCCTCCCTTTTTTGTAAGTAGTAGCTAAGAGTTAATATTATCTGTATAGATAATTATCGGATCATACCTCGGTAAGCTAAGTAAGTCGGCTACCTTACTAAGCCATATTATATCTCGAGTCGGTTAGTCGAGCGCGTACTATTTAGTAATCGTTATTAAGTTGGCGGTTATAGTTGTCAGGACCCCAGTACTGAGAAGGCTGATGCCTGAAGTATGGCACCTGTCATGGTGCGTGGCGCACCCTGCAGGG